>CAICTM010001294.1:0-32210 GCA_903772945.1 Seminavis robusta | reverse complement strand
TCTCATAACTTTCATTCTCTCAAACTCAAAACACTCGAAAGATCTTTACACTAGCTTTTAGCGTAGTGCATAAATCATCACCATTGTCATCCTTGGCATGGGCCGCAGTGGAGACATCCGCAGTATCAGGAAGGGCATTCACATCCACAGCAGTGTCGTCTTGTAGTGGATCTGGAAAGCCATCACCTCTAAAACCACCCATTCCTACGGGTACGCCCAGGGCACTTCCAATCTTTCCTGCAAGGGAGGAAAACAATGACATTTTGCTTGTGGAGCTGTGTGCGTCCAGTTAGCTCAATCAACAATGGCTGTCCCGCAAGGAGAGAACCCCGATAATGACGAAGGATGAAGAGACTTGATGCCGTTCCCTCCCAAAGAGACTTGATTCAATTCTGTAGCTCCGCCAAGAAAAGAGATGGATGCCAGGATCCTTAGGCGACACTCAGATCAATGGACTGTAAAGAGACCACCGTGCTGTTGGGAGGCAGACAGACTCCAATACACAAATCAGAGTTCAGATACTCTCGCCAACAAGCCACCAGTATCATTTTAAAAGAAAGAACAAAGAGGAAGCGTGTGGTCAGAGATGGCAGAATGTTGAAGTGAAAGCAAAGAGAGGAGTGACTCGACTCAAATGACACTCACCAGAAGAGACTGTCAGCCTTTTGATGGATCCTTTTCTTCTCCTCTCGTCTCGTCTCTCAGTAGCTGTTTCTCTGGCGGTTGGAAGGAACAACAATAAGAATAATGATAAAGGGTCAGTCAAGTGGAAATGGTTTCAAGAGCTGGGAGGAGGCACAATGCTGGAAGTCACCTACCGTGAAGTCGTGATGTTTTTGCGTCCTCTTGCTGCTGTTGTGCTTTTGCTGTGGACGGGGTCAAAATGGGGAAGCTCCTCCTCATTGTTGCTTCTCTTGCGGTTTTGCTTTTGGGGCTTCTTTTGTAAAGGGTTAGAGCTACCGGTAATGGTTACAGTAGTTGTTTTGAGTGATGAATCGAATCGAATTTAATTGACTCATCAATGGAATCGCTTCGTCCTGTCTACTCAACCGTTAACCTGGACAAGGGCGCGAACTTACACTTAGTAGGGAACAGAGGCCCGTTGGATTTTCTCGCTCACAAATTCCCCATTTTGAGCCGTTTGCAGACAACCTTTGGGCTTGTTCACTCTCTTCATTCACTGGTCTACTAGTAGAAGGAAGCTCATATGGTACCGTAGGACTATAAAGTAGACGAAAACTTCCTCTTTGTGTTGGCCTGTTCAGCCATTCAGCCCGTGTCAGCCTTGTGGACCGATCCGATCCGACCTGATCCTTGTCAGTTCTTTGGCTACTGCTGTACACTGGCTAGAATGAACCGCGCAGCCGTGAACCCAGCCCGTGGCTACATTATTACTTCTTTCAAGCCTACAAATTTTGGTGATGAAAACCACCCACCCACAAAGAAGAACAACAGCCGCGAACGTTCACCGAAGAGCCCAAGGTTTCCAAAAGACACCATCAAGGTATGTTGTTGTACCGTACCGGTAGTGCATCCACGAGAGTGTGCACGCTTATGAAGGAGCAATGTTCTCATGTCCTTCAAATGTGCAGCCACGGCTGCCGAAGAAGAAGAAAAAACGGACAGAACATGTGTTTCCTGGATATCGAAGTCATGTGGTTTTACAATGTCAAGGTCAAAGGCAATAGATGCTGTTGGATCTGCATCACCAGACATGCGGAGCTCGTCTAAGTAACGCAGAAGTCCAACGATAAAGTCTAGGAGCGAGAGCTCTGGATTCCGTCAGAGATAGCTCCAACAGCTATGCTGGCCTACAGCTCCAGCACCCGCAGCTGGCTTATCTCCAGCCAAAGCAGCAAGAAAGGATCGTCCTTTCCATCATAGTTAAGAAAATAGTACGAAAGATTGAGACCGATCCTGATTAGCTTGTAGCCCCTTTGATACCGCAGCAGTTGATACCAATCCTGTTGAGGCCGGGCAGAAGCAGTAGGAGGTAGCAGATAGTACTGTTCCCAGACTGCCACTGCACGATTGAATAACGAAGGCTCCCAGCTCCTGAGGAGAGCTGGCCCTCCTGTCTGACTGACAGGACCAAGTCCTTGATTTGGGTGCCTACTGGAGGTGTTGGAACACTCCTGAGGCACGACAAGGCTCCCTGAACTGCCTGACTACCGCTGTCCCTGAGGAAGGGTTTCAGCGAGATCCAGTCCACTACTTGGGTATTGGAACTGATCCTTCAAGAAACTTATTGTCCAAGGTCCATTGGACATCACGCCCAAGAAGTATCTTTTGGATCAGCTCTCGCCTCGTGGAGCATCGAGGACCTGAGCGACGGCTTCGAAGTGGCCCTCAAGTCAGTGCAACGGCAGATCCCTGGCTCTGGAGGTAGCCTATTCGAGTCACGTGATCTATTCAACGTGAAGTTGACATAATTCAAAGCTCATAACTCTGGTACGAACGCATCGTTTTGGGCCAACAACATAATGTAGAGGAGCACCGAGAAGACTTCTTCGCGACATGTGATCCAGTCGAAAATGGTTCAACAATCGAGGTCTCCTGCCACTGATGACGTTTTGAAGAAGAGCGCACACCTCGCTGTGCCCCATGAGTGTTTAGTGGGAGCGGAAAAGGAAAGGTCAAAGGGGTCAGCCCTGTCGTGCAAGCACCTGTGACGCTAGCTAGATCTGCTGCTTCTCAAGTTTATGGGAAAAGTTTCTAATCAACTGTTGCTAGACCCGACAATGCCGTTGTCATCCAATGTCGCAATGATGGGTTGGTTCCCGGAATACGCCGATCCTAGTAGCAAGTGATGCCATCCTTGTAGATGCAACAGTGGACGGTTTGTTAGATTGGAAGCAATTTTGCTATTTTAAAAAACACATGCTGTACAAAATACCATTTGGATAGAATATCATTTGGATTTGAATTGTATTATTGGCCAAAACCTCTACTGTACAACTTACTGTCAACCCAACTGCATAAGGCTTATTCCATGCAAGAATGAATGGAATTAAAGATTTCTACTGTAAATGAACCTTTAGTATTGTTAAGTCCTATCCATAGATATATTCAATTTTCTGATTATTTTCATCAATTAGAATAATATCGAATCCATTGGATTGAACATTCAAAATTACATGAATAAATGAAATGAATGATTCAGCCAAAATGGGCTACAGCTTGGCACCTTAGATTGGAAGAGAGTTTATCTATTTTCCAAATCATTTAAAGAATTTACATATTTAAATACCATTTCGATAGAATACTTTTGATTTGAATTGTATAATTGGCCAAAACTACTACTGTACAATTTACTGTAACCCCAACTACATAAGGCTTATTCCCTGAAAGAATGCCTGGAATTATAGGGTTCTCCTGAAATTTCACCTTCAGTCTTGTTAAGTCCTATCCATTGATTTACTACAGATCCCAGAACAACTGACCAAAAACCCGTCGACCACTTTTTTCACCCGTAGTTTGAGTTTTTTTCCTTGTTTTCGTAGCAGTCAAGTAGAAAGTGTACTGGTAAGAACATTGGTCTGATCACACAAAACTCAAGAACTGGCGAATAAACGGTATCAGTACGGTAGAAGAAGAGGCACGAATGACCTCTGAAAAGAAAACTCTATTCTTGCCCCTAAACTCACGTAGAAAGTGTACTGAATTCTACTGAGTTCGGTTTACAGTTTTTTTTCTGAAATCATGGGTGAAAAAAGTGGTTCACGGGTTTTTGGTCAGTTGTCCTGGGATCTGTAGTATTCAATTATCTGATTATTTCCATCAATTAGATTAATATGAAATCCATTTGATTGAACATTCAAAATTGTATGAATATATGAAATGAACAATTCAGCCAAAATGGAGTAAAGCATGCTGGGATAGATTGGAAGCGATTTTACTTTTTTTACAAATAAATTATAGAATTTACTTGTTCAGTTGCCATTTCGATAAACTTTATTTGGATTTGAATTGTGTTATTGGTCAAAACTGATACTGTACAACTTACTGTATACCCATTGCCTAAGTCTTATTCCATGCAAGAATGCCTGGAATTAAAGGGTTCTCATGCAAATCCACCTGCGTTTTGGTTAAGTCCTATCCATTGATTTATTTAATTTTTTGATTGTTTCTATCAATTGGAATAATAACAAATCCATTGGAAAAACCAGCAAAAGTACATTAATCTGTAAAATGAACCATTCAGCCAGAGTGGGCTACAGCTTGGCAGGTTAAATTGGAAGAGACTTTCCCTTGTTTGCGGCTCATTTGTAGAATTTACTTAACCATTCACCATTTTGATAAAACATATTTGGATTGATTTGTTTTATTGGTCAAAATGCCTACTGTACAATTTTATGTGTAACCCACTGCAGAAGTCTAATTCCTGCAAGAACGCCTGGAGTTAAAGAGTTCAGCACCCATCTCTCACACACACACGATGTGACATAAGTCGCCACGGAACACGGAAGAAGAGCAACACCCAGCCAGTGTCCGGACTGTCAACATAATGAAAACAGTCGGAGAGATAAAAAGAAAGATCAAATCTATAAGAACGAACGATGAGGTTTGTGACAAGGGTCGTCCAGACCATGGCATCTGTGGCTACAGTTTAGTTTGGATGGTACTGTAATTGGCAGTGGTAGCAGTATTGGTGATGGTGTAGAAGTGGAACTGGTAGATGGCATGTACTGTCATGCCGATTGAGGGTGTGGCTCCGTCGTTCCAGGAAACAACGTTGGATCAGGCGCTTGCGGCATGGAATGGCGGAGTCGACGCGTTGGACATCCTTTGCCCTGGCCCTCAATGACACAAGGATCTCACAGAGTCCATGAAGGAACACATTGCCAACTCGATGCGTGTCCTCGAAAAGGCCAAGGAAATTGCCTTGGATGTTCAGGAGACCAGGCGTCTCCATCAGCTGACTGGCGACCATCATCGGCATACTAACACCAACACCAACAACGAAGAGATTGAAGACTCAAATCCGTGCCCAGGGGCACGTTCACTCATCACCCAAAAGTGACAAGAAGAAGAAAACGACAAGATAAGAAAAAACGTTCTCCCCCCATCCTCAGGAGCAACACCCAAGGCTCCGCCATTTCCTCCAGCACCATGAGCGCATTTACAATGGAGACGCCTCGGATCTCACCCATGTGGATTCCTGCCGTATTATTCATCCAAAAATCCTCAAAGCAACCGCCGTCGCCTCTCAACCGCTACAACTGGAGCCAATGACAATTGCGGCAGCCTCGTCCAGTGCCTCCGGGGGTGGACGCTCTACGACGCCATTACCCCCCTTCTACGATGATATCACAAAAAATGGAGACGTTGTCGCCGCCACTACCAATTACGACTCGAGCCGAGCGATATTCTCGCAAAGGCTCAGCAAATCATAGCGGCACCTCCACGCTCCACTTGGCCGCCAAGTGCAACAACTTGCAACGCCTCTTTTACACAAGTCACACGAGAAGGATGACTACACAGGTACGTTGGTTTCTGTATTGATTTGATTAGCCCTCCTCTCTCAAAACCACAGCCAACTGTATTGTCGATTTTATATTCTCACCGCCTCCTTTCATTTTTCAATTCCTCAGACTCGTGGAAAGAAGTTTGCCGGGCCAAGGGGGCTACACGATATGTCAAGTTGGAGGCTATTGCACAAAAGTTAGGCAAGAAGAACGTTGAAAAACTTGTGCTTTCCAACTTTGCTACCTGCTCGTCCCAAGTTACTCGAGGAAGCAACATCGTTGTGATATCCACAGGGATCCCAAAACTTCCTACCGCTCAGTCCGCTAGGAGTGGATGTGTTTGGGAAACTTCAAGACCCCGATTAGCCATTCGTGGTCAAGACGGACGGTGGTGTGCACGGCCGGTTCGATGCATGGCAGCCTTTGCCACGTATTTCCGATTTGGGATCACTCTGCAAGAATGAAATCAACCTGCATTACAAGCAACTCATGACGAAGAGCACGAGTCCCATCCTTGCAAGTGGAGTGGACAGTCGTCGGTATCCCGACGTGATTGTTCGTTGGAACTGCCGCAGAGGAAGACAAAGAATCCACATTTTCATGGGTACGTAACTTTGGGTCTGTTGCTGTGAGTGCTATTGCTATTGATTGGATTAATTCTAATCACGACGGCTCTATTGGCTGTTCTCCATTCCAAAGGAGAGAAAGTGTCGAACGGATTAGGTCTGCGCCCACAAGGAGCCCCCGGCAAGCCCTCTTTGACCAGTACCGGTAGACTAGACTCACGCACGAGCGAGTCAATTGCCAACACGTGTGCTTGGCTCACCTCTGACAATGATCATGGTCAACAGGTTTGTTGCTTCGACACTGCTGGAACGGACTGCATTGACAGGAAGTGGGATCCAAGGTGATCCTCTGGTTCCAGCTCGAGTGAATTCTCTGTGGCTTCTCTCGAAATCGTTCTCAATCAGACCTCTTCCTTCTCTTGGCCATAAAAGTTCAACAGTGAACTGGGCGAAAAAAGTTGCAAGTAAGCGAGCCTCTCGAACTTGGGCTGGGGCTCAAATCACTTTCCATTCATTCTCACTGATGCGCCGTTAATATTTTTAGGAAACTCGGCCCAGCGTTGTCGGGTAAGACCACCTGTGAGATGAAACGGGGGCAAATTGGGTCCAATCCTAAAAGTTGATCATTGCAATGGGTTTAGGTTTCAGTGAGAAGAGCTATAAAAAAAGTGTACTCCGGAACGTATTGTCCTGCTCCACGGGATTGTAAATCACTGAAGGGCTGCATTGCTAGTGAAACCACTTGGGCGGACGACAAGAACAAGCATGTCGATAGAAGGAACGTCGACGGCGCACCAGAATTGAGGATACCAAGGAACGCGAGTGCGGCGAGGTAAGTCGTCTTGGCTGATCCAGCACATATGCGCTGAGGTTCCTAACGCCTAGATGTTTCTTCTCAACAACAGGCTCGCTAGTATTTCGGATCGGATTCGACAGTGCACACCCAGGTACGGTACGTGGAGGACCTTTTGTGTCATGCCCATCACAACGCCGTCTTGATGGTACGGTAGCATGCCACTCACGCATCGCTTCTCTGTGCTCCCCCCAGATGACGACGAGATAAAGTACGGTACAGTGCTGCTCCCTCCCCATTAGAACCCCATGGCTCTTAACAGGGAAGCTCACGGTCCCTCGCCCCCAACGATTGTAGTTTGCAATGACAGTGCGCTCTTGCGCAACCACAGGTACGGTAGGAGCGCACAACCAATGATGCGCCTTTATCGACTGCACGCTCATTCCTTGCCTCTTCAAACTTCGCACACATTGCTCAAGCGACGATAGGCCCCACCGAAACTGCCGAGCTTGAAAACCGCAGAAACGTAATCAAACACTCCGCGATTGTCAGAGCAAAGGTCTTGCGAAGAGTCGAATGATTCAAATGATCTCACTTCCTGCCTTGCCACCGGCGCGAAGCCGAACAAGCAAAAAATAACCGACGGTTACATCAAGAGTATAAATCAAAAGATATACCATTACCATCAAACCCTATCTACGCTAGAGGAGCTCAAGGACGCCATTGGTAAGTAAGCAAGTGCGGTTGGGGTGCCCATGTTGCGGACCGTTCGATTCAAAAAACAAAACATACCATGGAATGTGGAGGTGGGCCCTACGCGGAGGTTGTGAGGGCGTAAGTGTCTTCTGGTTAGAACGTCACAAGTGCAAGGTACTAATGTAAATCTCTTGTCCACAGCTCAAGAACCCATACGTCATGATCATGAATGCGGCGCTCTTTGCGACTCAGAGGGTATGTTTTGAGATGAAAGAATTCAGATCGACGATCCACACCACTCACTTCCTCGGTCGCCTTCAAATTGGTTAGATTTACGATAACATCGTGTTCTACTAAATGTACGACTTCGACGACGGCATCTCGGACTTCAACATGAACGAGCAGCAGTTGAAACACTCCTTGCATACCATCTTTCCTCACATGCTTCCGCCTTTTAATCTGTGGAATCTTAGGGGGTCATGGTTGTGAACGAGAATCAAGCAATTCTGCAAGAGAACCGGGTGGCGCTTCAAAACCAGGTACGATATTTCGTGCCACACACGTTACAAATCCATCACGATGGCATAATATGCGACTCACATTCCGCTTGTTGCATGATCACCCAGCTTTTCACAACGAATACCTACGTTCTCACAGGCAACACGGACAAGAATCTCCAAAAGGAATTCCCGAAATTGTCCAGCACAACGACCGACATTCGCACTGAGCTCAACGGGAAGTTGAATATTGACTTTGGCGACCTGAATGATGCAGTGACCAAGTTGAAGAGCGAAACGTAGACGACAATTGCAACACCTGCAGCAGTCTCAGCACCCGATTTCTTGAGGAGGAGAAGGAAGGTGCTCTCAGTTCCGCAACAACAGCCCACCTGCGAAAGTACGCTGGATGTGATGGGTACGATTCGGATAATGTTGGGATCATTGACAATTGTGGCGAGGACGCAACTCCTCCTGAGATCAAAGTGTCTGAATCAAGGGGTTTCCGAGGTCACGGCGGCCAGTACAAGGTGCATGGACAGCTCTTCCAGAGCAGCTCGTCAGCTCTCTCGTTCCTTCGAAAAAGCTTGACAGTTGATGATGACTGCGCCAAGTCGGATGATCTCGATCTTCCCCTCGAGGTGGTGGAGACTGGCAATTGCGGCATCTCGGTGGATGCTTATCCCATTCATGTCAACCATTCTTGCGATGGAAAGAACCAAACTGGAGCCGTGAACCACTTCCAAATGGACGTGGATTCAGATGCCCCCGAGATTGCTTGCGGCTTTGCTGCGTTTTCTTCATCATTGGCCATGTCGGCGGACGGAAAGACGATGCTTGTCGAGGAAGACGACGGCAAGCTGTTTTCATCTGGCTTCTTTTACAGTGTCTCGGTACGTACTCTTTCTTTCTTGAATTCGTACAGTAGCAACGAGTTTTCGATTCGTATGCGATTGTTTGTGTTTGTTTGTGCGTTTGCATCTTTCAGGAGTCTTGCTCGGACTCGTCGACGTGGTCGTCTCAATCGAGACGAATGCAAGGGATCGAAAGCCAATGGCAATCTTGGCAAGAACAGTCGACGATGCGGTTCCGAAGGTGTCGATTTGGTGTTCAAACGCTCCAGGTATGCTTAATCTACATTGGTCTGCTTGCTAACTATCCAGCCAGCTGTCGAATCTGCCCTGCCCTGCCTTGAATCATCTAACCGTGCTTGGCTTTCTTGCAATCTTTGTTTGTTCTTGCATCTTATTATAATAGCTCTGCCAAGGGCATCCGCACGTACGACATCACAGTGAGTGCCACCGATGCGGCCGGTTGGACATCGAAGGATACTTGCAGGATTCTGGTGGTGCCAAAAGCGGAGCAAGAAGGGCGCGAACGGAGGTGTGGTCGATGCTTTTCCGAGACGAACAAATAATTCAAGCGCTCGCAACAAGCGCCGCCAAGGCTTGGTTCCCCGTTGGAACTGTTTCCCTTTGCTCGGCGCTGTGAGAACCCAAAAGAAATGATTGAAGGATGCCAATGCTATTGTAAATCCTCAGCTATTGCTTGCTAGCTACCGGTAGCTATTTGTGGTTGGAATGGTTGATTCTCAATCTTGCAGGCTGTTGCATCTTCTAAATACCGAGGAGAGTTGGATCTTCCTATCACGCAAGCGCGCCAGACATTTTTGTTCAGAGCGTGCCAAACACACTGGATTTCTTGACCAACACGATCATCTGGCTCTGCTGCTTTCTAGATGCTGACGTAATCGTATCGTATTTCCCTTGACACGTGGAACAATGAAATCTTCTATGGCCTTCCACAAAATGCCGTTGACGCCAATCCTTGGACCGACGAAGCCAATCCATCAAAAGCACTGCTCGGAGTTGCATCTTCCAAGCTCCATATCTTCATTTTCCTTTCCATCTTCTCCATTTTTTAGAACGACAACCCAGCCGACAAAGCCACTACTAACTTGCTAGCTAGCTATTACAATGATGAGATCTTCCTTGCTTTCCTTGCTCTTTGCGGGCATTCTGTCCATGGCCACTGCATTTGTCGTCCCTTCTACCACCCCTGCTCGTTCCAGTGCTACTTCCCTTTTTGCCAAGTACAAGACAATGGATGAAATCTTGGCACTGTTCCCGGAAGACAAGCCCGTGTTGATTAATTTCTACGATGCCAATACGGAAGGCGCCATTAAAGATGACATTTTCAAGGCCAAGCAATTGCTCGAAGATCGAGCCAAGTTGGTCAGCATCAAGCAACAAGATTATCCCGATTTGGCCAAACTGTGGGATGCCGCAGAAAAAAGTCCCTCCATGATCTTGTTCAAGGATGGAAGTCCCGTGACGAGACTATATGAGGTACGTATGGTTTGTCAAACAGTTGTACTTGTCACGAAAATGTTGTCTTGTGTCACTCAACTCTTTTTCTGCCTTTGTCTTTCACTCTTTTTACCTGATAGAAAACTGACTACTTGGACGTGGTGGCTCATGTGGGAAGATTTTGCAGGGATGAATAAGCAATCAAGTGAATTGAATTAAGCCCACGTCGTCCTGCTGAATTGCTAGCTAGTCGAGTTGCAACGGAAAAAAGAAACAATAATCACGGTTGAAAAAGAACGATAGAACCAATCTGCCTCTCCCCAAAGGTCAGGGACGAAATGACTGAACACAACTAACTCTCGCTACGACAATAAATACTAGTTCCGGCAGGTCCATAAAATTATGCAATTAGCTTCCAGCACGGCTTTAGTTTGTAGGATTCTTGTGTGAGCACTGGAGATGAAACTAGCTACCGGTACCTGACCCTGGGACAGCATAATATGATCGGGGTAGCTTTGTCCACGAGGAGAGCACACGAATTCAAAGACCCGTACATTCCTGTCTATCATGGATGTCATAGGCTTGGAGACAAAGTTCACGATTGGAACTATTCATTCGAGACGTTCAATATCAGAGTGACTAAGTTCATATTACAAGAAAACTGGCTGGAAACCTGGTGAAAGGCAGCTCATTGCTTTCTTGCCTGCCTTTGTCCAACCGCCTCAAACTAGAAGTATCGTGTGGCACCCTTTGCCGTGCAGACTTCTCTCCATCAATATTGAGTGTGCTTTTGATTTATTCTTATCAAGTTTGATTAGTCATAGCTGTTCAGATATATATTTGCCATGATGTCTCCGTGTTCATTGATTCAAGAAGAAGTTGAGCAGAGGTTTGCAGAACAGGACATGGCTGACAGTGACACAATCCTCATTCACTCCCACTGCAACCTACCGTAAACTCCCCGCATGAGGACTGGACGGAAATGCCATCAGCAGACTAAGTAGCAACCACATTCATTTTTGGCTAGAAAATGCTTTTTGAAAACCTTGAAACTCTAAAAGTAGTTGTGCTTTTTAAATTTGGCCACACAGTTAGCTAGCTAGCTTCGTGCCATGCCATACCAAACGAGCTTAACGCCGTCGTGGTATCCGCTGCACACCGGCAGGCAGGTGATTTCCCAAAAGATCCTCCAATTGTTGGGCGCTGGGTCGACTGTGAGGATTCTGTTCCCAGCACCACTTGATGGCCGTGACCATGGTCCGTACCAAAGGATCATTGCTATGAGTGTAATCCTGATCAATGTTGATGCGTGGTCTCTTTCCATGTTCCACCATTCGTTTCATGGTCTTGGTTTCCGTGTCGGAATCCATATCATCAAAGGGAAAGTATCCCGTCAACAACGTGTACAAGACATTGCCGAGACTGTACACATCCAGTTTGGCCGTGAGTCCTACATCGGCATCATTGTCCATGTATTCTTCCGGGGCCCGCAACTCTCCTCCATTGCCATCCGTGTAGACGGGACACACGTGATCATGACGGGCATTCCAGTAGGGAAACCGTGCCAGATTGAAATCTCCCAATTTGAAATGCGGCAACTTGCGCGATGCACCGTCCCGATTCTCCGGTTCGAGACTGGTCCAATCGACGGGTGTCACCGCCACGAATTGATCCGTTTTGAAATCGGCATGGACAATGGCCGGAGGTCGATGGGATCCTTCTGTTGTATGAACATCCGTCAATGCAACCGTGGCATTGTACGCCAATTTGAATCGCTCTTCCATACTGTAAAATTCCACAAACGCCTGCGGCGATCCAAATTCTTTAATGAGCATTTCCAAATCTCCTCCAGGCGCCCACTCGTACAAGGCAGATGTCCCACAGTACGCGTACATGTGAATGGCATGGCGGGAGAATTGGAGGCGATCGCTCGTGACGGAATCCCTCCGTTGCTTGTCCAACAAATACTCCGTAACATCGTGCTGGTATTGCATCGTTTTAAAGGCAATGGGCTCCAATTTCGTGGCAGACTTGGTGTAGGGAATGCCACGATGGTGCCGACCGGGCATGGGCGATTCCATCACCCATGTGTCTCTCCAGTAACCACTGCCCAGCATTTCATAGTGACTGTCTGCAGCATCGCCATCGTCACCATGTCGTTTGTTCGTAGCGACCAGAGGCGGTCGCAACTGCCTCCGTTGCATCCCCCGTCGGTGTGGATAGGAATGCGTAGAGTCTTGCGTAAAAAGGTCCATGATTGGCTTGACATACATGCGATCACTCGCCATGGTGAGCTCGTGCATCTGATTGCAGGAAGGATAGGTTTGTGTTTGCCAGTCGTACTGGGGCTTGCATTCATCTGGATCAGGCGTAGATTCGGGTTTTTCATCTTCGTAGCTCTCGGATCCCTCCGCAATCGAGTCCAATTTCTCCGACAAGGGTTTGACGGGAAGGATGAGATGACGGTGATGTCTATCATGATGATGTTGTACACTATTATGATGGAACGAGCTGTGCTGCAATCTCTTGTCCAGCAATTCCAACCACTGTTGGTGAGTGGTGGGCACTGGAATGGGGTGAACAACTCCCGAGAATGAATCTGACTCCACTCCGTGAAAAAACATTCCCACCATGGCAGGTTTCGGGCCGTGATGAGAAGACTGTGCATCTACTAGTAGAGAGAGAAAAGAGGAAGATGTGGTATGAAACGAGAGCATTGCAGCCACCAATAATAGCAAGATCATAGCTCCCTGCACCACCACCAAGGGTATCCGTCCCGTCAAAAACCAAAGGCGCATCTGATCCAACAAAGACCGTTGTTGATGATGCATCCGTTTGCTGCCATTCTTGGAAGGACTTGATGTAATAAAATAGCCTCGGCGGTTGCCTAGCTCGTCATCCGAGTCATCCGACGACTCTTCATAGGGGCGAAGGAGAATGGCAGAGGGCGTCCCATCAAAAGAGGGTGCAAAATTGCGGCGGGATGTTGGTCCCTTGTTACTACTGGATTGGAACTTGACCATTTTGATCGACTTTTTGCGTGAGGATGATAATGCTGAACTGGCTAGCTACAAACTCAACTCCATTCCGATGACTTTTAAAAGTGTGATGGCTTGGTTGCACACTCTCTTGGTTGGCTTTGTATTGGCTTGTTGTTGTTTGTTCTCAATAAGAAGGCTCCAGCAAAATGAGAAATTTCGGCCGTGCTGCGGAAGTGAAAGAGGGGGGAGAGGATCCCACCTCGTGCCTCCTGCCAATGCGCACCTCCCATCATTTACGCGGGAGATTTGATTTCAAACTGCACGCGCAGAGGGCTGTTGCTCGCCATTTTTTGGTTTCTCTGAAACATCAAGATGATGCTGATGCATGACGTTCCAATGATGTCATCCCTGGGTAGGATGTTTGGCAAGATCTATCTATGCATAATATGTACCTGTGGCAATAGCAGCATCCTCTACATTTACCTGCCTGCCTTTCATAGGTTGAGAACAGCCAAGAAGGTTTGCTGAAAATACTTCAGAGTTTCAACCACAAGGCTTGGACTAGAACAGAAACCAAAGCATCGCTCAGGTGACAACGGTGAGCAACAGTTTGGGGCTGAAACACATCAGAATCTGGCTACAGGTACCGTACGCACTTTTTGAGCTCTTTTTTCTAAAGCATCTCTTCATCCGCGTCGTCGCCGTCGCAGCCAAAAGTTGGTCTTTTACGTCATCCCTGCAGATGCCGGTACCGTACCGGTATCAGCTCGCTCAGTACATCCAAAAGTCTATCGGGAATCCTCGATCTCGTGTCCATTCCGCCCTTCAATACGAACATAAAAGTCAACGTTCAAAGCACCACTCACTCATTGGCTGCCTTGTCACCATGGCCTGGTACTGTATTCCTTTGCTCGCTTTGCTTTTGACAACCGCCTCTATAGCCAGCTTGCCAGTAGTCTTCATTTCGAAGCACGGCAACCAGTGAATGTATGCATCTCAGGCAGCCGATACACTTCTTTGCTTGCTGCGGACGAGTGCAGCAAGGTACGGTAGACCGTACAGATAGTGCTAGGGACACAAAATTTTTAGAATCAAAAAGCTGCTAACGCATCCTGCAAGAATGATCCAGATGGTTCACACTTGTTGGCAAGGGGAGGTACGGTACTAGATCGCATTACTAGAAGTAGTCTAGCTCGTAAAAGACTACAACATGCATTGTCACTTCTCGCGTTTGCCACTTCGGGCGTCACCTCTGCAACTAACTGGGTCGCTCGAAGCTAAACAGCAACGCTTGGAGCAGCGCTGGGTGGCTCTGAAAAACTCTGCAAGTTGATGTTGAAAAGATCTCCACCTCGAGGGTATGTCTCGGGCAAGTAACATAGTTGCTCCGCAGCCTCCTGCTGTTCCATCGTCAAGTCCGCAAACGACATGCTATCGGTGGCTGGAGGTGGAACGATGTCATGCCACGACGCAAAGGTCCAGTCAAGGGTCAGAAAGTAATCTTGGACACCTGAATTTGAGCAAGACAAGCAAGAAACAACGTTGAGTGAGTCCCCTACCGTAGCTATCGTGTTGCAAGCAACCATCCTCTTTTGTGTTTAGTTCATTCATCTTGAAGAAAGGGGGAGGTGAGTACGTACCCAAAGCTTGCAACTGATTCCAACCACGGTTGGAATAGTGCTGGATCAAACAATCCCAAAAGAACTCATCGATACCCAACCCCTCCGCAGCAGATTTGTTTGCCGCGCTCAACTCGTCGAAACTGTCAAACGAAGTTTCAATTGCTGCCGTTCCGGGGCTATTCCAGGTGCTTTCGTTGAATCCGAGAGTAGTGGCGTGCGTCTGTTCTACTGCAGACAAAGCTTCCCAAACAGTCAGGCGAGTCAGAGGAAGAGACCATGGAAATATACCGGGGCGTTCCTCCCAGGTCTGGTTGCCCACACTAGTAGGGCGATTCACCCCGGCACCAGCCGGCTGGTTCTCCCAGTCGGCAATGTCAACGTCACCGGCCCATAACTCAGGGAAGTAACACAATGCCTCGGCTGCCAACTTCTCCTTGTCAGTGAGCTGAAACCATTCCATATCGTCACTCTCAGGAGGATCATCGTCTTCGAACGAATGGCGATTCCATCCCAGATCTTCAAAGTACGTAGCCACGGCAACCTCTTCCAATTCCTCCCAGAAGTAGTCCTAATAAAGAAGCATTGTAGATGAGAGGGCTTTATCGATAGGTTCAAGCTCGGGTTCTTCAGTCGTCAGCTGACAAATCTTTACCTGATAGTGATTGACCCAGCAGTCCCAAACCTGTTCCTCAGTAAAGTTGAGATCATTCATAATGACCCCGACTGCAGTCTCGTCAAACTGCTTCTCGACATCTTCTCCAAGCCCCGCCTCCAGCGTAATGGTTTCAAACGACAGCTCTTCGATCTTGTTCTCGCCAGGACGGTTCCATGACTTTTCATCGTCTATTTGTTGGAAGATTTGAGTGAGTGACTCATGAAACGAATCAAAACAATCGCGCTGTTACTCACAATCCAGAATGTCCGAAGCAGCCATCTGAGTAGCGTCGCCCAACGAGGCCCAATCTTGGAACCGGCTCAAGGGATACGGAGGTAGAACTCGGAGGGATCTCACCGACCTCAACAAAGCACCACCACCAGCCTTGGTTCCTCCACAACAAGGCATCATCAGGATGGCAAGACTAGCCAAAAAACAATTGCAAATCCACATGGCCGTTTATTAAGGAAGTCGACGAAACAAATGAGAGAGGAGAGATTGAGAAAACCCCATGCCGGATCATTGTTTCGTCTGGAGAGACAGTCAGCCCCAGTTTTACTTCTTGCGAGACGCGTGTATCCTGTCACAGGAAGGAAGTATGCCGCGTGGTTGCTGTCCCAGTATTAAAGTGTTCATTATGTGCCTCTTGTGCTTCACCACAACGAGACTTGGGAAGCCGTCAACACACGTGCGATAACCATAAGAACACTGATCCCGCATCCAACAACCTCACTGTGGCACGAGCTTCCCTCCTTGGAAATGTGTCCCGCGCGCATGGCCAGCAGTACCTGAAACCGTACGAGAGTAAGTCACTCAAACAAGCAAGCAAACAAAAGCTGAAAGAGGTCAGAGTGGACCACAGCACCAAGTATCATAAGGTACCGTATAGAGGTGGGAATGGACGCCAGAGGATAGGTGCAAGGTGCAAGGGCAAGGGCGCGAGACCGGACAGCCAAGAGAGCAGACCAACTGGGTTTAGAGTAGGGAAGTTATTCAGAAGCCAGCCAGGGCCAGGTTTAGGCAAAGAAGAGGTGAAATTCGGGAGTGGGTTTGGTGAGATCATTGATTGGTCATCGAACGGAAGAAGTTCGCTGTCGCTGTTACTAGCATATCAGGTATCCAAACAAGAGGAGCCTGACATGGTGGAGCATTCTTCAAAAGGAGTTGCCGCTGTCCCAGAGCATCTTGACAGTGTAAAGGTACTGGTCCCGATACCCTCCCCGTTTTAGAAAACTAAAGATACCCCCCTTACCGTACGGTAGAAAAGAGAATACTAGTACAGTATCGCTACATGTAATTTATTTGACATACAGTCAACATTCAGATATATATACTGGGGGGGATTCAGGAATTCAGTAAATATAACAGCGAGAATAAATATTGATTTTATCCCTAACCCTAACTATTCCCGTAGAATTGTACGTGCTCTAGTACTAAAATAGGGTTAGAGTTAAACATGTGGGAACTGGAGTATTCTTAAATATTATAGAGCGAATAAATACAAGATTATAAATATAAGCGAGCGTTGACTGTACGATACGGTACAAGTTTAAAAAGTGGCCCAACATTACGTCGGTTGAGTTTGGGGTTTGGGGATTGGGGATGAGGAAAGCAATTGTCCTCTAAGGCTTTTCAAGTATTGTATGCTTTAAAAATATTTTCTTGCTTGCTAGCTACCGGTAGGTCGCGACAAGAACTTCATCCTCATCTTAGCTCTCTCTAACCCATAGTAACTTTCCCCATTTTTATTGGCAGTGACGTGTTCTTTGTTGACTTTTTGTTGTGGTCGTTGGTTTCGCTTACCTCAACCGATCGGATTGAATATTTGGGTCTACTAGTATGCTGAGAGCGACCATGATGTAGCATGTCATCCTTTTCATGCGATAGTACATTGAGCACTCTTTAAAAAACGATTTTGGGGTGCAAAACGGATGCCGTCCATCCATCCACCGCACAAGTTACCACCGCAGCTTCGATTTGGGTTGATCCTCAGACAAACAACATCACCACCACCGCTGTAGTAACGATTCCCACGCATAGCCCATGTTCTCTAACCACATAGCAACCCGATTTAATCAACTACACTCATGTGGATGGGAAATGGCAGATTGTCAACTTTTTGGTTGGGTTTCTTGATTATACTTTCGTGTATGGGAGGCTCTTCTGATTCTTGTGGTTGTCCTGGAGTTGCTGCTGCTGAAAGCAATCCAGGACAAAACATCACGTTTGTGAATGAGGAGTCAAGGAAGAGAATTAGAGGGGCTCGCACTCGAACCATTGGCCATAGAAAGCAGCCTGAGGCAATGCACAATGGCCAGAACCATCCACAGAATAGACAAAAGCAGCAAGATGGATCACAAGACCCTACCACTGGCAATGCCACATATACCAGTGGTACCCATGAAGGTTCCACCATATCCAGTAGACGATCACAAACAAAACGACCAAGGCTGCGTCGATTTCTTCTGAGAAGTGGGGGGCAGAAGGAATTCAAGGAAAGCTACAAAAGCAAAAACCTTTTTGCTAGGGAAGAGAAGCCAAAAGCACATGCAGACACAGGCATCAAAGCCACAAATTACACCATGTGGGAGTCCAACGCAACTTCTGAGATTGCACGCAAGGAGAGCAAGGGTCTCGTTGCGGCAGGGGGGTCTTCAGTTGCTTTTGGGGCCATAGGAGCAGCAGTTGGTGCTGGTGGATTGGCTGGTATCCTGTGTCTTACTGGTACCATCTGCCCACCTGCTGGAGAAGAAGCTCAGACCACAGCCACTGGGAACTTCATAGTAGCTGGTCTTTCTAGGTTTCCCAATGCAACTGAGATAGATGAGCTGTTTGAACAACTACGGGAATATTGGGAATTGCAGATTGCCCTCGCTTTTGGAGGTCTTGGCAGACAAGAAGAAATTGAAACAGATGCTGTTAGATTTACTGGGTTGTCTGTTGCGGTAATGCGTTCCGAAGCCTTTCAAGTATCAGCTCCACCATCCACATCGGGGTTGCTTGGCGAAACAAATAACGCGCCTTCTTGTTCCGTTGACACTGAATATGAAGGCACTGCAAATTTTCTTAATGCCAACAGACGTGGTCGATCTCTCCAGCAAGTGGACAACCGGCTGGTTGACTACGCCATCCAATTTGCAAACTACACCACCTTTTTTGCAGACTATGCGCCAAACCTGCCCACAACAAATGTGTTCAGAACTTCCAATATATCAGCACCAGCAATTACAGCCATTAGTACTACAACTCCAGCACCATCCACTACTCCATCATTTGCACCTTCCAAAAATCCATCTTCAACACCATCCATTACACCAAGCTCCATACCTTCATTTGTACCCTCCAAAAATCCTTCATCAGTACCATCCATTACACCAAGCTCCATCCCATCCGAGACACCTTCATCTGTTCCCTCAACACTCCCATCTATAGTCCCATCCTCCATTCCTTCTTCAGTGCCATCATCCATTCCAAGCACCATCCCATCTGAGACACCTTCATCTCTTCCCTCAACACTCCCATCTATAGTGCCATCCTCCATTCCTTCTTCAGTGCCATCATCCCATCCAAGCTACATTCCATCTAGAATACCTTCATCTGTTCCTTCTTCAGTGCCATCATCCAATCAAGCACCATCCCATCTAGAATACCTTCATCTGTTCCTTCTTCAGTGCCAATCATCCAATCCAAGCACGATCCCATCTGGGACTCCTTCATTACTTCCTTCCATAGAGACATCATCCAATCCAAGTTCCATCCCATCTAGCATGGCACTTCCTTCTATAGCCACATCATCCCATCCAAGCAACATCCCATCTACAATACCTTCGTCTCTTCCTTCTTCAGTGCCATCATCCATTCCAAGCAAGGAACCATCTAAAATTCCTTCATCTCTTCCTTCTTCAGTCCCATCATCCATTCCAAGCAAGGAACCATCTAAAATACCTTCATCAATTCCTTCTTCAGTCCCATCATCCATTCCAAGCAAGGAACCATCTAAAATACCTTCATCTCTTCCTTCTTCAGTCCCATCATCCATTCCAAGCAAGGTACCATCTAAAATACCTTCATCTCTTCCTTCTTCAGTCCCATCATCCATTCCAAGCAAGGAACCATCTACACATACCTTCATCTCTTCCTTCTTCAGTCCCATCATCCATTCCAAGCAAGGAACCATCTAACATACCTTCATCTCTTCCTTCTTCAGTCCCATCATCCAATCCAAGCAAGGAACCATCTAACATACCTTCATTAATTCCTTCTTTAGAGATATTATCCAATCCCAGCTCCATCCCATCCCGACCACCTTCACTCGTTCCTTCTTCACTCCCATCATCCAATCCAAGCTCCTCCCCATCCCTGATACCTTCATTAATTCCTTCTATAGAGACATCATCCAATCCAGCTCCGTCCCATCCCGACCACCTTCACTCTTCCTTCTTCACTCCATCTCCAATCCAAGCAACCCCCATCTAAATACCTTCATCAATTCCTTCGATAGCCACATCATTCAATCCAAGCAATGCCCCATCTAAAATACCTCATCAATTCCTTCTTCGGTCCATCATCCAATCCAAGCTCCGTCCCATCCACAACACCTTCATCTCTTCCTTCAGGTAGCCCTAGTGTCAGTTTGAATCCAAGCTCCAGACTTCGATTGTTTCGGGCACTAGTGATTCTCCCAGCACCCAACCAAGCTCCGTCCCATCCACAACACCTTCATCTCTTCCTTCAGGTAGCCCTAGCCTCAGTTTGAATCCAAGCTCCAGACCTTCCATTGTTTCGGGCACTAGTGATTCTCCCAGTACCCAACCAAGCTCCGTCCCATCACAACACCTTCATCTCTTCCTTCAGGTAGCCCTAGCCTCAGTTTGAATCCAAGCTCCAGACCTTCCATTGTTTCGGGCACTAGTGATTCTCCCAGCACCCAACCAAGCTCCGTCCCATCCACAACACCTTCATCTCTTCCTTCAGGTAGCCCTAGCCTCAGTTTGAATCCAAGCTCCAGACCTTCCATTGTTTCAGGCACTAGTGATTCTCCCAGCACTCAACCAAGCTTCAGCAATCAGCCTTCCATTATGCCTAGCCTCAGTTTGAAACCAAGCTTGAGCAATCAGCCTTCCATTAGCCCAAGCAGCAGTTCACAACCAAGCATTAGTTCGAAACCAAGCCTGAGCAGTCCGCCTACCGCCGTCCCTAGCAGCAGTCTGCAACCAAGCTTCAGCAAGCAGCCTACCAATAGCCCTAGCAGCAGTTTGAATCCAAGCGTGAGCTCCATTCCATCTGGGACACCTTCATTCTTTCCCTCAACACTCCCATCTACGGTGCCTTCCTCGCCGCCATCCTCAGCTTTTGGCAGCACACCGTTAGTATTGCAATCTGCCGGCTCTTCTCTGACCAGCAACAACGAATCCAGCGAAAGTTTTGAGCCTCCCACCAGTGTTGCTAGTAGTACCGGTAGCAGCACTATTATCCGGCCGCTTGTGATTTTCCAACCTCCCACAGCAGGCGCAAGCACAACAGATGGAGCGCTCCAGCAAGGGTTCCAACAGGGCAGTTCCGCTGTGGAAGAAGAGGACGAGGAACAATGGACCTTTGATGATGATGATGCTATTTTGGAACATGAGGTCGACGCATCACTTCAGTTTGAACAAGACAGCACTACCAGTGAGGAGGTTGGGAACGTATTCGAGCATAGGAAGCGTGGTGAATCATGAATCATTTGCTTCTATCTCGATCGGTGGACCCCGCAACAAGTTCAAGCCTTAATTTGGGCGTGGCTCATATTGGTCGCTCCCCAGTAGGTAGTTTCTTGCTTGTCGCCCCCTGCCTGGCTGATTATCCCATGGAACCTATACGGTAAGACCATCCCGGCCTGCGGCTGGTACTGTGGGTTTTGAAAAGGAACATTCCGAGTTCAATTCAGATCTGTTGATGGCTTTAGCTGGTACCCTCCAAGCCCAATGGCACCATCTTCGATCGCCGGCGATCGCCGCCTTCACAAATAATGTGGGTGCCAGTAAATTAGATCACTCCCCTTGCTTCTGCTACTGCCTCCAAAACTCAATTTTCCTACTCTCAAATGATGTTCTTCATGCAGACCCGTATCTCCATTGCCCTTGTGAAAGCTACCCATTTATGTCTCCGTGGATCCCGCAAAGCCAAACCCTTTGCCCCCCGTAATGGTCCTCAATTTCTTGCCCCTGATCCCACAGAACCTAGTCCTGAATTTCGACTGTTCTTTGCTTAAGCCTGGCCCTGGCTGGCTTCCGTAGATAATTTCCCTACTCTAAAACCCCCCTGATCACTCCCCTAAATCTTTAGAAACCGCCGACCCCTTTTCCATCTCGAATATCATTAGGGATAACGTTTCATGTTTAGGGCGCCTCCACGTGGATGAAAGCCGATGCCAAGCCAAGATCCAACATTTTTTTTGACAACTGTTGCCAAGAGTTAGTTGTGCTGTTGCCGATAGAAAGCAGATTGGATGCTGGAACCAAAGTCTCTTTTGTAGAAGATAGATAGATGATGATGAATGGCAGCGGTGGCATGTCGTTGCGTCTGTGGAGTTTTCAGCGCTTGTTCAAGCTGGTCTTGCCGCTGTCGTTTCTTCTGAGCCATCGACCCACTTGTGCCGCGTCTTGGTTCCAGTTTTGGACGGTTCCAGCTGTCAGTTTCAGCAATAGAAGACGAGCTTTTCTGTTTGGAAACAACAACAACTTGGTGGAAAACAACTTTGTGGAAAACAACAAGCATACCAGAATACTCCAAGATGGTTTGATTGGCTCAAAAAGTACAAACAAAAATGCCATGGTTGTGGTCGACCTGTGCAGTCCTTGGCTATGTCTTCGAGGAGGAGGAGCCGATGACAGGGAGGATGTTAGTAGTCGTCGCCATCACGGCAGCGCTCGTCGCCGCTCCAAGAAAAGCAGCCGACACCACAAGCAGCATCATCATCATCGACCCAAATCATCCAAGCGACGGCGACGAAAGAGTCGACAGGATGAAATGGCAGAGGATGGTTCAGACAGCAGTGACATCAGCAGTAGACCATCCAAGAAATCCAAAAGAAAGAAACGAAAGAGACGTTCAGCAACAACAAAGGACACAGTTGCGACCAGAAGACCTGCCTTTGTGGCACGTGATAGAGAACCAGCAGCTGCCGATCCACCATCCCTTAGACCCAAAGGCGTCAAGGGTGTGCGCCCTCGCAATAGTAGTTTTGTCAGAGAAACCACAGGCACAGTCCAGGCTGCTCTCGGCAAGAAACGAAAAAAGAAAAAGAAGAGAAAGCAGCACTCTAGTAGCAAACAAAAGGGAGCTCGAAAAGCAGCTTTCGTCAATCAGGACGATTACGACGACGACGACGACGTCACCAGAGACAGTGCTGCCTCCATCCATGAGAGTCCATCGGTTGTCAGTGGTACTGACGAGGATGAGGATGATATTGATGATGGAACTAGTAAAAGTGCTAGTCGGAAGAAACGGAAAAAGAGGCGAAAGAAAAAGGCACGAGGAAGCAAGAAGGCAGGGCTGTCGTCCATTGCCCCCAAGACCAGGATGGATACAGTGCCCGAGAAGTCGCCTGTATTAGAAGCTTCTTCAGAGCCACCCAAGTCGCACAAACTTGGCTTCAAACAGGAAGTCACATCGACCGAGAAATGTCCTACAGAGCTGCCACCCAAGAAGTCACACAAACTTGGCAGCAAAAAGAGAAAGAAGACCAAGAAGAAGAAACGGAAGAAGCAAAAGATTAGCCCCGATGTGGTCTTGGCCACGACGACAACTACGGCAACAGTACCGTCTCTGGTGGATGAAAGTACCTCTGGAGATGACACAGTAAATACGCAAGTGGCTGCTTTGCCAGAAGAAAAAGAAGTGCCACCCCAACCTAAAGTTGACAGTAGTGGGGTGGAGGATGGCAGTGAAGAAGAAGATGATGATGAAGGTTCCGTTGTCTTGGAAACCCCAACCAGCAAGGTTGACGCCAACATCACGTCAGCAAGAGATATGGAAGAGCAGGAGGAATCGACAAAACCCACCGGCAAGTTGGAGACAGAGGAACCCCCGGCAAAGTCAACCTCTCCACCACAGACGACAACAACGGACACTGCAGATGATAACTCTGAAATTCAAAGTGACACTAATGACAAGGAGGGCATTGCTGCCATCAACTCTCAAGCAGATCCATCATCACCTGCTCGTCAGAAAGGATTGCCAACCAAAGAAGAAGAAAGTGACCAAGCCATAGTGGACGCTGATGACGAGAGCGTCGATGATGATGATGACGACGAGGAGGAGGACACCGAGGAGGACAGCACTGTGGACGCCGGCAATGAGAAACTAAAGTCTGTGGAGGATTCAGGGGCAGAGGACGAAGACGAAATTGGCGATAGTGAAGAAGACGGTAACAACGAAATTGACGCGGCAAGTGACGTGAAACAAGAAGAAGCGTCCACCACCAAAGCCATCATCGATGAAGAGGACGAGGATCTTGATATTCCAATCAAGGTGGATGGAGTGGATGTGACAATTCATATCAATCGCGAGAAAGTATCTGTGCATCTGGATTCCACCGACGACGCTGTTTCTACTCCCGCTGAAGAGGATCAGAGCAAAGGTGACACAACAGAGAACGTTCCAGATCGCACGATACCAAATGTCGAGGTTGGTAGTACCAATGAAACTTCCCCAGAAACCAAAGTTGGTAATGATGACTTGACCAATACCACCAAGGTTGTAGGCGAGCAATCGGCCGTGACCAAACCAAACGACAATAGTGTAGCCGGGGAGACGCCAAGAAACAAGACGGTTTCTCAAAAAGACACATTCGCAGGACACTCCGCTGAGAAGAGTGATGGTGAACAACCAAAGACTGATCGCGTGGGCACGGATGAAAAATTGCCCCGAGCATCAACAACGAATCAATTAGGAAATAGTGCAAACGTTGTTGACAGCGACAGCGACGACGAAGAGGAAGACACCGATGAGGATGACGATGACGACGACGACACTGATGAGGACGACACGGATGATACAGATGATGATGCTAACGGTAGGGACGTGCGCGAGAATACACGGACGAGCTCTAACCTAAACTTCAAAGGTGGGGCAGTCGAGGAGTCCAAGCCGGGTCTCTCGGAGGCGTCACAAGATGCAGATGAATCTTCTCAAACGGCAGCTGTTGCGGGGACCAAAGACCTCTCTTCGATTCTCGATTGTCCAGCTAGTGACAGTGACATGAACGTTTCCATTGTGACGTGGAATTTGGCTGAATCCTCACCATCAGAGGACGAGGCTACTTTCATTCGTCGGTTCCGTGGGAGCGACTTGGTGCTCGTTTCCGGACAAGAGTGTGAAAACATCAAACCGCGAAGATCGGAAGGCCACAGATCTAGGGAATTCCGGCGCCTCATGATCAAAATGCTGGGCAAAAAGTATGTTCCGCTTGGTCTCCATTTGCTCGGGGGCATTCAATTTGGGCTCTTCTGCAAGCGATCCATCTTGAAAAAGATTGAGTTCGTGAGCATTGCGGATGTGACATGCGGGATTGGCAATGTTTTCCACAACAAGGGAGCCATTGGAGCCTTCGTTCAAGTCAAGGCATCAAAAGCCGGTAACGGAGCCAAAGATGCCGTGAAGAGAGCCAAGTCGCTGAAGATGCTATTCGTGACAGCTCATATGGCCGCCCATGTAAAAAACGCGGAAGCACGAAATGCGGACTTTTGGAGAATAGTTCAAGAGCTCGAAGCCCAGGCACCGCCACGCTTCTTGACTCCAAACGATGAAGCTGAAAACGAATACAGCAGCGGGAAACTTGGTGGTAGCGGCTCCTACCTCTTGGATTCTATGGATCGAGTGTTCTTTTGCGGTGACCTAAACTACCGGATAAACTTGCCACGTGAAGAAGCGGAGCACACTGTGGAACAAATGAAGAGCAACCCGAAGGAAGCCGACAAGTTAAGGGAACGTTTGCTACGGCACGATCAGCTTTTGGCCACGATGGCTGAGTGTAATGCCTTCGCGGGGCTTTGTGAAGGTAAGATCACATTCCTACCGACTTTCAAGTTTGACAAGGGGACAGATGAGTATGATACGTCCCACAAACAAAGGATTCCTGCATGGACGGACAGAGTGGTGTTCAAGCCAACTGGCACACGAATTGTCGAATACGATTCGGCCCCAGAGGCCATGCACTCGGACCACCGGCCTGTGTTTGCGTCTTTCCGGGTTAGCACCGTCGGTTCAGTACTTTCAAAACCCCCAAAGCGGAAGAGGAGACCTCGACGGGATCCATAACTGTACAAACTGTTAGTTCTACGGTATTCTTTTTGTATGCGATGAATTCCAGAAGCTGAGCGGTTAGCTATATACGTAGCGGTATTGTACTTTGATCCCATTGCCCAATGCAGCAGCATACTCTTTGTGAAATGAAGCCACGATGAAGAAAAGGAACACATTCTATTATGTTGGGGCGAGGGGATGCACTTTTTGGCACGCACTCTTCCGGCTTGCCGGTACGGTTCATGTCTTCGCCAGCCAACACGTGTACCGGTACGCTGTCACCTTCAGCTTAAGGCTGAACGACAAATCAAACCTCAGAAAACTGTCTCGTCGTCTTCACTCCTTCAAACTTCACCAAGAGGTTGACCCCTCCCCAAACTTGGGGCTGTTAGGACACGGTACTTTGCTTGGCCGGTCACTGAATCAACCGGAGGAACGATTCTGAGTCCAGTTTTGTTGACAAGGAAAATGCACGAGGTCGCAACACGTACCTGTAGTGGCAAGCTATGATCGGTTCCGCAGAGCAACACATGGAAGCTAGCTTGTCACCATCCACCTTGGCATCAGCGTCTTGTCCAACCTGCGTTCCGTCTTTGAAGCATTTGTCCTTGACATACCACTCTCCCATTTGCTGAAAGAACTCGACTTTTCTTTCTTTGTTGTCGCTCCAACTCATGTGGAAGATGACGGGATCAATCGTTCGGCTCCGTTTTGCTTGCGGGTTGAGAAGAGCATTCATGAACGATGGGTGATAATGAAAATGCATACCACCAGGATAGGAATCAGACGGAAGGATTTTGACACGAAGGCCGTGCAGGGATGCATGATCGCTCATAAGAGAAAGGAAAGGAGCCTGATGCGTTTTTGTAGAAGCAATCAGATCCCCTGACACCAACAGGTGATTGATAAAGTATTGTGACCTCGCGTTGTTTCTCACGTAGTAGAAGCCAGTGTTCCCAGAATACGGAGCATAGAACTCTGCACGAGATCCATCGTGCGACAAGTAGATGTCGTGTTTGAACGTCATGTTCTGGAAGTTTTGAAGCGGGTCATGATACCACACCATGTCAACATCAGCGAACAAGACATCATAACCCAGCATGCTGACAAGCTGAACACAAAAGACCTAACTCAAATAAATGATGATAACGAAGATGAGCAAAGCCCAATTGATTGTTCCCTCGAGCAACTGGATTTACCTTGGAGATGATTGTATCAGCATATACACTGTCCCCGAACGAACTAGCATGTTGTCGAGGAACGTGTTTGAAAAGCTGTTGGCCCGTGAGAAGACATACTCTGGGGTGCTCTGGTTCATGCGCGAAAGCTCAAGACCGGAATCGACCATACGCGGGAACTCACCTTCTCATTGTAGTAAGCAGCCAACCCCAAACCCTCAGCATAACTTGCCGTCTCTGCGTCTGTTGCAAAGACAATAACACCAGAAAGATCCAAACCACGAGCCCTGGCACTGCACACCAAGTTGGCCAGCAGTGGGGCCTGTCCAAGGTTGCATGTCATGACAATCACTGCCTTGCACAACGCGGCCTTCTTGACAAGTGGCTCCAGCTCTTTCAAGTACACGTCAAGATTTGTCAAGTATTGCTGCAACGTTTGATTCCAATACCGTCGAGTTTCATGAACCGTGGGCGTTTTCGTGGTAAAAGAAAAGACCGGATCTGCTCCTCGCCGCACTAACTCGAGCGGGGCTGTTGGATCAATCGGAGCAACAACTCCTCGACGCTGCTGAGCTGTGGTTTTTGGTTCGCCCCCTCGCATGAATCTGTGGATGTGATAGGAGTTGTATTGGCCCATAATGGCAATGCACTGGTTTTTTCGATTGGGTTGGGTCAATACAACGTTCACGTAGTTGCAGTTTTTCACGGCATCTTGGACGTTTTCAATGACGGGAATCATACTCGAAGCATTTCTTTGTGGTGGCCAGGCCTGCTTGCCATGCAACAATAGCACTTTAGAGTTTGTCTTGCTAGAATAATCCAGAGGAACTCCCGCATCAAAGAGCCGTGCAAATTCATCGCGATCTACCAGGCTCATTGCGGACACAAAAGATTTTGTCTCGCGGGGAAACAAGGAAGATTGATCCTTCCACGACGACGAATGTGCCTCTTTGGTCAATGGGAGGTTTCTCGTGCTGGTTGACTGTTCTGATTGCTCTGTCGCGATACTTGATCGTGTTTCTCCCTTGTTTCGAAGCTTCGAAAACAACTCGAGCCTCCTCTTAATCATCGCTTGGACCTCTTGCTCCGTGTACAGCTTTGTCGAAGATGATTCCAGTGTTTCCATACCATCGTCGTCTTCGTTTGTCGTATTTAGAGCAAACGGGAGGTGATGAATCATGTCATACGGCAATGACGTTGACATGAGATATCGGGGTGACTGGCTCAAAGCATACTGGTTCCCAACATAGAAGCCGGCGTAAAACGCAGCGAGAAGCGAGAGACAGCTCTTGATTCGGATCGGACGGTGCTTCATGGGATGCGAGGTGGGGGTAGGAAATGTATTCAATGCAGTGATTTGCATTCAGAGGAGAAGATTGGAGGATTGAATGCCGACCCTCGCTTCGGGCAAATCTTTGAATGAATCGAATCCGGGCTTGGCCAAAAAGGGGTGCGCCATGGAAAAAACGGTGAGAGTGGACAAGCGCTCAGTCCCGTGACCGTTGGACCGAAGACCGAGGAGGGAACTCGTGGCTCGCAGTCGCCGTGGAAAGGGGGTTATTGCTCAAGATTGGAGGTAACTTCCACCATGGCCTCGTGCTCGTGGGAACTGGGAACGAAGGCAGAAAAAGAAAAACAGCCAAACAGGAGAGATAGATGGGGTCTAGAGTATTGGATTAATTGCGCCAGTGCTCAACACTCCCCCAAAATGATTTCCTTCAAGAGAGGTTGACTCCAGCTAGTAGGTACCGGTAGCTAGCTAGCCATCCTCGTGATTAAATATGTTCGCATTGTTGGTCCTCGCTTTTGAGTCAGCCTCATGTATAAATATGTTCGCCTTGTTGGTCCTCAATTTGTCAACCCTGATCCCAGTCCCAAATTCCACCTCATCTTTGCCCAGGACAGAGTTTTCCACTCTTTCATCTTCCGAAAACTCCCAAAGCTCATCCACATCAGCACTGACTGGGGCTTCCTCAGTTTGTTCATCTGAGAAATGGAAATGTGTCTCTCTTTCCTCTGAATCTGAGTCAGGGTTCTCCACAACTGAGCTTTCCACAACATCATCTGCGGAGAACAACTCCCAGAGATCTTCAAAGTCTGCTTTGACTGGGGAATCCCCCATTTGCTCTACTGAAGAAGACCCCCCTACAACCTCTGAACTTGCACCAGCTGGAGTATCCAAAATCTCACCTGGTGACGAAAAGTCCCAAAATTTGTTTTCATGGCTGTCATCCATATTGATAGCAGTATTTACTGGTGAAGATGAAGCAGATAGCAGTGACAATAAAGTAGCAACAACTGGATTGGCCGAAGGAACAATGGAAGGCCTGGAGCTCAAGCTGGTTTCGAGCTGCTGCTAGGGACACGGTAGGCTGACTGCTAAGGCTTGGTTGGGAGCTGCCGGTGGGGCCGCCTGAAGGCCGAATGCTCTCACTGGGTTGGGCGCTGGGGGAGCCACTCGTGCCAGGAACAATGGAAGGCCTGGAGCTCAAGCTTGGTTTCGAGCTGCTGCTAGGGACACCGGTAGGCTGACTGCTAAGGCTTGGTTGGGAGCTGCCGGTGGGGCCGCCTGAAGGCCGAATGCTCTCACTGGGTTGGGCGCTGGGGGAGCCACTCGTGCCAGGAACAATGGAAGGCCTGGAGCTCAAGCTTGGTTTCGAGCTGCTGCTAGGGACACCGGTAGGCTGACTGCTAAGGCTTGGTTGGGAGCTGCCGGTGGGGCCGCCTGAAGGCCGAATGCTCTCACTGGGTTGGGCGCTGGGGGAGCCACTCGTGCCAGGAACAATGGAAGGCCTGGAGCTCAAGCTTGGTTTCGAGCTGCTGCTAGGGACACCGGTAGGCTGACTGCTAAGGCTTGGTTGGGAGCTGCCGGTGGGGCCCCCTGAAGGCCGAATGCTCTCACTGGGTTGGGCGCTGGGGGAGCCACTCGTGCCAGGAACAATGGAAGGCCTGGAGCTCAAGCTTGGTTTCGAGCTGCTGCTAGGGACACCGGTAGGCTGACTGCTAAGGCTTGGTTGGGAGCTGCCGGTGGGGCCCCCTGAAGGCCGAATGCTCTCACTGGGTTGGGCGCTGGGGGAGCCACTCGTGCCAGGAACAATGGAAGGCCTGGAGTCAAGCTTGGTTTCGAGCTGCTGCTAGGGACACCGGTGGCTGACTGCTAAGGCTTGGTTGGGAGCTGCCGGTGGGGCCGCCTGAAGGCCGAATGCTCTCACTGGGTTGGGCGCTGGGGGAGCCACTCGTGCCAGGAACAATGGAAGGCCTGGAGCTCAAGCTTGGTTTCGAGCTGCTGCTAGGGACACCGGTAGCTGACTGCTAAGGCTTGTTGGGAGCTGCCGGTGGGCCGCCTGAAGGCCGAATGCTCTCACTGGGTTGGGCGCTGGGGAGCCACTCGTGCCAGGAACAATGAAGGCCTGGAGCTCAAGCTTGGTTTCGAGCTCTGCTGGGACACCGGTAGGCTGACTGCTAAGCTTGGTTGGGAGCTGCCGGTGGGGCCCCCTGAAGGCCGAATGCTCTCACTGGTTGGGCGCTGGGGGAGCCACTCGTGCCAGGAACATGGAAGGCCTGGAGCTCAGCTTGGTTTCGAGCTGCCTGGGGACACCGGTAGGCTGACTGCTAAGGCTTGGTTGGGAGCTGCCGGTGGGCCGCCTGAAGGCCGAATGTCTCACTGGGTTGGGCGCTGGGGAGCCACTCGTGCCAGAACAATGGAAGGCCTGGAGCTAAGCTTGGTTTCGAGCTGCTGCTGGGACACCGGTAGGCTGACTGCTAAGGCTTGGTTGGGAGCTGCCGGTGGGCCGCCTGAAGGCCGAATGCTCTCACTGGGTTGGGCGCTGGGGGAGCCACTCGTGCCAGGAACAATGGAAGGCCTGGAGCTCAAGCTTGGTTTCGAGCTGCTGCTGGGACACCGGTAGGCTGACTGCTAAGCTTGGTTGGGAGCTGCCGGTGGGGCCGCCTGAAGGCGAATGCTCTCACTGGGTTGGGCGCTGGGGGAGCCACTCGTGCCAGGAAAAATGGAAGGCCTGGAGCTCAAGCTTGGTTCGAGCTGCTGCTGGGACACCGGTGGCTGACTGCTAAGGCTTGGTTGGGAGCTGCCGGTGGGCCGCCTGAAGGCCGAATGCTCTCACTGGGTTGGGCCTGGGGGAGCCACTCGTGCAGGAACAATGGAAGGCTGGAGCTCAAGCTTGGTTTCGGCTGCTGCTGGGACACCGTAGGCTGACTGCTAAGGCTTGGTTGGGAGCTGCCGTGGGGCCGCCTGAAGGCCGAATGCTCTCACTGGGTTGGGCGCTGGGGGAGCCACTCGTGCCAGGAACAATGGAAGGCCTGGAGCTCAAGTTGGTTTCGAGCTGCTGCTGGGGACACCGGTAGGCTGACTGCTAAGGCTTGGTTGGGAGCTGCGGTGGGGCCGCCTGAAGGCGAATGCTCTCACTGGGTTGGGCGCTGGGGAGCCACTCGTGCCAGAACAATGGAAGGCCTGGAGCTCAAGCTTGGTTTCGAGCTGCTGCTGGGGACACCGGTAGGCTGACTGCTAAGGCTTGGTTGGAGCTGCCGGTGGGGCCGCCTGAAGGCCGAATGCTCTCACTGGGTTGGGCGCTGGGGGCCACTCGTGCCAGGAACAATGGAAGCCTGGAGCTCAAGCTTGGTTTCGAGCTGCTGCTGGGGACACCGGTAGGCTGACTGCTAAGGCTTGGTTGGGAGCTGCCGGTGGGGCCGCCTGAAGGCCGAATGCTCTCACTGGGTGGGCGCTGGGGAGCCACTCGTGCCAGAACAATGGAAGGCCTGAGCTCAAGCTTGGTTTCGAGCTGCTGCTGGGGACACCGGTAGGCGACTGCTAAGGCTTGGTTTGGAGCTGCCGGTGGGGCCGCCTGAAGGCCGATGCTCTCACTGGGTTGGGCGCTGGGGAGCCACTCGTGCCAGGAACAATGGAAGGCCTGGAGCTAAGCTTGGTTTCGAGCTGTGCTGGGGACACCGGTAGGCTGACTGCTAAGGCTGGTTGGGAGCTGCCGGTGGGGCCGCCGAAGGCCGAATGCTCTCATGGGTTGGGCGCTGGGGGAGCCACCCGTGCCAGGAACAATGGAAGGCCTGGAGCTCAAGCTTGTTTCGAGCTGCTGCTAGGACACCGGTAGGCTGACTGTAAGGCTTGGTTGGGATCATCTCTCTTCTTTTC
>CAICTM010001293.1:0-32240 GCA_903772945.1 Seminavis robusta | reverse complement strand
TCCGGCTCACTGTCGGGTGTTGAATCATCTCTGCCCATCAGGGGCGGGACTCCATCGACTTGATGGTGCTGGAAAGGGAACTGATTGACCCGGCCGCGCTGGCCTGGGAGGCTGTGCTTGACATGGGGAACTGCTGAAAGTTCGAATGGCTCGTAGGAGGTGGGGACTCCACTGAATCCACTCCTACTCGAAGAGTCTCCAGCTAAGCTGGAGCTGCGCCTCACCACTGTGGTGGGCACTCCTTGGAGTAGCTGCATCTGGTGTTGGTGTTACTGTGGCATGAAGGACTTCTTCATGCCATTGAACTTGTTGATGGCCCATCAGGCTTGGGGATCTTCGACTTCACCTTGCACTGCGGAAGTTTGTGATCTGGGCTCCACAACAGTAACAGGCTTCGCCTGGCTGGGACTGCTGGTAGAAGACAGCAGCTGGGAGCCTTCCTTCATCTTCTTGTGATCAAAAGGAGGTGGCTTGGGATTGGAATATGGCTTCCGGTCCTTGGCCTTCTGTTGGTCCAACCATTCCTTGCTGGGCTTGAATCTGTCATTGGACAGCTCTCTCTAGATGATCAAGGGTATCAGGGAACTGGATGGTACCGTTCATGGCATAGGCTGCTCAACGGTCTTCTGGTAATCTCATATCTTCCTTCTTGTAGTCCATGGTGGCCACGGTTGCCTTCAACCTTGCTCGTCCCCAAGTAACACCTTGTCTTTGGGTCTTGTCCAGATGCGGCCTGGTAGTCGTCTGAGTCAGAGTTCTTACATCAATGAACGCCGTTCCGACTAGATCATAGACTTGATCAACGTCGCTGTCGACCTTCCTCAAGTAGTAGTCAAGTCTGTCATGATACTCTTGCTTTGGGAACAAACCACGTTGGATGGTCTTGATGTATTGTAGTATGGGAACTCTTTTGTAGAGCCTTGCATCACTATCAAACGGATCCTCTGGAGCATCACAATGGGGTCGAGCTTGACTGCATCCTCATAGTCTGGGAGGCCTCTCAACTTGACTTCATTGCTTCGGTACAGTATGTCACCTGTATGGGGTTGCACCAGTCTTGAGAATGTTCTCATAGGATCAGTCGACTTGTCGTAGATGGATGACTTTGCCTTGTACTCGCTGAGTTCCAAAGCATCGTACTCTTGCACTTGTGGATCAGCAAGTGATGCCTGAAGTGTCGGCTTCTCCGGCTTGGATGGTGCCTGACTCTTCATGTCTCAATGGCCAATGAAGCCAGTGGCACATCATTCCACTCAGGCTTGATCCTTAGTCCTGGACAATGTGTGTCAGGGTCTCTCTCAAAAGGATAATACCTGGTGTCAGCCTGTCCATTTGGATGAAGAGGAACTGACGCTTGGAACTCTTGTTCTGGTTCCTGTAGCTGTTTGCCTCTTCCTTGATGGCTTCTTCCTGAGGAATTGAATTCCCTACCCCCCCTAGAAGGGTATCTTCTCCACCACGACCACCTCTTCCTTGGAATCTCATGGTCTTGCTGGTGTGTAATGCACTCTTGTGCTTGCTTGTTCCTTGGAACTAGCTTGTGTTCTCGTGGAACTGTTCTTGTGTGGATACTCCTGCAGGAAGGATCTCACGACGGGCACTACTCTTGTAGTTGCCTGTAAAAGCTTCTTGTTGGCTGGATAGCCTTCTTTTCGTGCACTCTGGTGTACTGGCTGAATAGCCTCTTTGTGACAGCTCACGTAGTTCGGTGGAACTCGTGGTGTTCTTGTGTCCGTTTGGCTGGACCTTTCCGTGGCTCAGGGTAGTAGCGAACTCCTCTGTAGCTTTTGCGTTGCCTCTGTTCTTCTGCAGATGCCTTCGTATACTTAGATGAGTACACGGTGTGAGTTTGAGCAGGTTAAACAGTTCTCTCGTGAAGATTTGCCTCTCCGTGATACTTATGAGCTTCCTCGTGATTTTTGTGTTTCTCTTCACAGTAGCACTGTATCACTCGAATCAACCTATCTCACTCAATTCTTGGAGTTAGAAGCTTGCACTGATACTCAGAGATGCGGCTAGATGTCCTCTATCGATTGATGTATGGGATCTCTTGCTTGCGACGTCTGTGTCAGGATCTATCTTGATCCCCGTGCGTTGACTTCTGCTCGACGTGATGAGATGGATGAAAATCACGAAATCTTGCGCGATGACGTAATCGACTTCAACTCGCTGGATAAGAGGACTTCCGCGATGGCGACAATAGCAAATCCGTGTGGAATCTTCTTCTTGATCTACCGATACTCTTGGATCAACGTAGTTCCGGCCGGAAACTGTTCGATCGATCGGTGGCGTCCAAATGGGATTGACTTACTGTATCTTCCCGCGAGCACCTCTTTCCTGTTAGAGCTGTTCGCCTACACTGATAGTGTGGCTAGAGGCTGATTCTTTGCACCTCTACTCTGTTGCAGGTGTTGACTCACTTCAAGTCAACTCAACTTGCTTGGTTTACCTTGATATCGATCTCGAGATCGGTAGTAGTAACTCGAGATGGGCTTTTGCTTTTCAGTGTTGTTTGCTAGTAATACTGCAGCTTATTGGGGAGTAATTTGGTTTTAGATTAAGCTGAAAAGCAAAAGTGATCTTTCTGCTGGGTTGCAGGTTTATTCTTCAAGTTGAATGGATATAAGCTGCACGCAATACTTTAGACCTAAAACTCCCTCGGTTCCTTGCATCATGAATATGCATGCGAACCGGACTAGATGTTTAATACATGAGTCAATAGTAAAGAGGTGTCAGGTATATTTCCTCCAACAGTATCAAGCCTGAATGGATTGATGTTTCCACACATCATTGGCGATTGAGACCATGGCATATCGATGTCCAGTTCAGTCTACACCGCCAGTCAAGAGCACAGTTTGAGTCTACGAGAATGCAGCCGGAACTTCCTAGTTTCCAGCTACAGCAATACCAAGTGACCGGAACTTCCCAGTCCACGGTTCAACAAGCGATCGGAACTTCCCAGTTTCGAATACAGCAACATCAAGTGACGGCACCAACGGCCACAGCAAATCATACAGGAGTGGCAACACTCACAAGAGTGGTAGCCACGCTGCGCGGATGACTATAGCATCACGGGCGGGTCCAGTTGGTGACCTCCCCCCTTAGCTAATAGCCTGCCTCTGTTGGGTTTAAACTTTCCCGGCTGAGAGAGCCAACTCTTTCCGCCCCAATGTTTTTGGTAGCGGTACCGTAGACAAGTCGTACTCTCAGAGTAGCCTTAAAATAGAATTCTTTTTCTAATATCACCCTTTTGTTAAGCAACCGGTCCTATAGCCGTTGTAGGATCCGGGATACAACATTTTAGCACATATAGTCATCCCAGTTCCAGAACTCATTGCACATTGCACGGAGTGGAGGATAAACTTGAAGACTGAATGGACATGTGCTACCTTCACAGTTGCAGTTCAATCTGATCTGTGGCCAATGCTGGAGGTATCTTTACACTTGTGGCTTAGATAAATTATGGTAGCTATTTAGGTTCTATTCCCATAGGTAGCCTTCTGTTGTTTCAGCCTTCTGTTTCATACTGGGTGAGTATGACATACATGTAGCTGTACACAGCAACACAGCATAACTGGAACACTGGTACTCAACCTGAACTCCTCAATTATAGAATCATAGCCTCTGCCATGAATACCGGCCTATAACAGCTAATACAGCCATCCATCTCCCGCAAGTACAATAGATGATGGTTCAAACCGTCGTGATCAACATTGAGGACAAGCTTCACCAAGCGCCAAGTCAAGGGCGCCTTCCTTGCACGTGAGCTGTATGTCAACTTGCATCTGCCACCACTGGAGGATCAAAACTTGGAAAAGACATCGCCAAGATCAGGGGTTCCAACACCCGACGCCAGCCAACCACCACTAGCGGCCGCCAGTGTACCCCACTGAGAGGAACAATAGGACAATCCATGATTGGTTCTATGCAACATTGCTTTATGCAGTCCCATGGTCACGGTGAAGAGTTATCTGGGTCATGGTGAAGAGCTAGCTCGTGTATGATTGTGATGTCAAAATGAATCTCAGCTGTCGAGGTTATTTCCAAGATCTATCCCACCAGGCATATTCTGACCAGATGGACCGCGAGCTACAAAGATGTGCAGTACGCCTTTGATAGTTTATTGTATGGGATTCTATGAGTTTCCTGAGACCAAGATGGACACCCTACTATAGCCCTGTGGTAAATTTGTAGGTTTGGCTTTGCTTTCCAAAGCAATGCAAGAAACGTGGGTTGGCGAACCCGGAGGGACCTCTTGTGTGGAAGCCAATCGAAGATCCAAATACCATCTACGACTGTACAACCCAACAGAGCTGTCTCTTGCACACGTTTCGTCCAGCCAGACCCTGCAGATTTCTCAGAACAAGATCAATTGGATCCTGATGATTGTACATTGCTCTAACTTTGGATCACTCTCCAGAACTTCATCATTTGTATCAGGCATAATCACTCTCAGCCTCCCAGTGAGAAAACATCCAAGAGACCATGATATCTGCTTCATTCTTCGGAAGATATGCGGCGGTTAGGTCTGTAGCAATCATCACCGCCCGAACGAGCGGCTTCATCACAAGTGGCCGTCAGATTGTTTGTCCGCCCAAAAGGATCCAGTCCTTCCATTCTCGATGTCATTCCACAACAGCCTCCACTACTAGTAATGCTAATGGTGATGCCAAGCCCTGCAGTGTTGCCATTGTGGGGACGGGTCCGTCTGGTTGCTATACGGCCAAATATTTGTTGAATGCCTTTGACAAGAAATCCACCACCAATAGTAGCGGTATTCACATTGACATGCTCGAACGATTACCGACACCCTACGGACTGGTACGATACGGAGTGGCACCCGATCACCCGGAAGTCAAAAATGTCGAGAATGATTTTGCACAACTCTTTGTTGACAGCAATCGAATCCAATTCTGGGGCAATGTGGCCGTGGGATCAGACGCCGTCGTGTCTCTGGAAGAATTGCGAGAGCTCTATGATGTCGTGGTGCTGGCATACGGGTGTGCATCGGATCGAAAATTGGGTTTGCCAGGAGAGACGAGTCTCTTGGGGATTGTGAGTGCCCGAGAATTTGTGGCATGGTACAATGGACATCCCTATTTTGATCACATTGGTTACGAGGTGGCAAACGCTTTAGGCAACGACAATAACGACAATCCAAAACATGTAGTGATCATTGGACAAGGAAATGTGGCACTGGATTGTGCCCGAGTGCTTGCCAAGGGCGCTCAGGGATTGAAGGACACGGATATTGCTTCGAGATCCTTACCCATTATTGGAGAAGACGGGGTGGCCAATGTTACGGTTGTGGGGCGACGGGGACATATCCAAGGAGCTTTCACCATCAAGGAACTCCGTGAATTGACCAAATTGCAAGCGGAAGGACATGGAGCCAAGTTTGTAGTATTAGAGGAAGAATTGGATTTGGGAGAAACGCCGGCATCCAAACAGGAGCTAGAACAAAAAGGAAGTAGACCGAAAGTGAGAATCAACAAACTGCTCCGAGATGCAGCAGCGGCATCGTCCAACCATGATGACACGACAACAATGGACACCAAACAAGTCCAGCTTCGGTTTCTGCTCAGTCCCAAGGAATTCCAGCCCTCGGATGCAGATCCATCCGCGGTAGGCGCAGTAGTCTGCGAAAGAACCCAGTTGGAAGGAGAACCTGGCAAGCAACGAGCAGTTGGGACGGGTCAATTGGAAACCTTCCCTGCGAATCTGGTACTTGTGAGTATTGGATACAAAGGCACTCCCTTGCCTGGTTTGGAGCAATGGTTTGATGCCCAACGAGGCGTGGTACAAAACAGGGGTGGCAAGGTGGACGAAGCGACTGCAGCTTTGGGTGGTCTCTACGTTTCCGGTTGGCTGAAACGAGGTCCCAGCGGGATTATCGGAACCAACATTATGGATGCCAAGGATACCGTTGTCAACATTATGAAAGACTTGGATGCATCCAACTCTGATGACAGCAAATCCGACGCCAGAGAAAAACTACTGGAGTTATTACAGCAAAGAGGCGTTCATGTGGTTTCGTGGTCGGACTTTCAAAAGATTGATGCCAAGGAGACAAGTGCCAGTTACAAACGAACCGACCAACAGCCACGAGAAAAGATTGTCGAGCTAGACGAAATGCTGGAAGCCGCCGGTGTTGCTTCACGGTAGCTTTTAGAATGTAGTAAACACAATTCTACCCTCCAAGTTTTAGCAAACCTCCAATAATTGCAACGGTGCAAAAGGTTTATTCTACAGTACACTGAAATTTCAGCAAACGAACCATTGTGGTGGGCGACGGCAGGCCAAGAGTTTCCTGTCGATTGTTGATTGTAATTCTGTTGCCAGCAGTAATTCCATTACTATTATTGTTGTTGTTCTTGCTTATTATTTTTCCCTCGCTTGGGTCTTTCCTTTTTGACGGCTTTCATGTACTTGCCATTTTCTTCATAGTACTTGATGGAATCCATATCCGAAAACGTCCTGCCAATGACATTGCCCCCCAATCGCTTGACCATGTCACCCACCAATTTGGAATAGCCTCCCGCAGAAGCAATGAAATGTTTGGAATGCGACAGATAGTAAAAATCGGCATCGGCATCACCGCCGTCTAGGTTGATGGTGACATTGTTCCCGGCCTTTTCCAATGCGCGGACCAAGCAGCCACTGTAGACGCGAGAATAAAAGAAACTGAATTGGATGATTGAATGAATTGTGGATTGTTGTGTGGGTGGAAAAGCAAGGTGAAAAAACAAAACATCCAAGGTGAGAACAGAAAAGAAACAAACTATAGCAATCGCCTCTTCTTTTGTGTGAGATGAGACTCACTATTGCGGTTTGTAGGTTCCTCCAATGATAATGACATTTTTGCTTCCGGATTGTTCAATATTGTCAAGGTATTCATAAACCGACTTGATGGAAGACCGGTATCCCTCCGTGTGCAGTGGATCTCCTCCTTGTGTGAGCAGTGTAAAGACGGGATCTTTGGATTCTTCAATGACATCTCCCACTCTCAAATGCAGCACAATGGCATCTTCGGGTGGTGTGGCGGTCTTGTAGGGCACGAAATCCTTCATTTGTTCCATGACTTCGGCCACAACATCCATATTGCCACCACTTATATACCGCGGATTGGGTGTTCCACTCTTTTTGTAAATGCGAGGACAGGCAATTTTGCTGTAATTGAGTGCCAGAGGCCGGGGTTCGTCGGGTTGGAAATTTTTGCCATTGCCACAACGGGCACACATTTTGATACAGTCGCCCAGTGGGTATACGGGATGATCATTCTTGAATTTGCGACACCAAGGAGCTTCCTTTTCGCATTCGGCAATCAACTCGTTGGCACAGGAATGCAACCATTGGTCGGTTAACCAAGTGTGCTTTTTCAGTAACGGACTGTTCCGGTATTCGGTGGGGTCCATGCCCGGGGAAACAGCAGTACTTGTATCCGCAGCAGCATTGCTCGTATCAACAGCAGTGTTTGTAGATGATGTCGTTATTTTGTCAACCCCAACATTACTCTGTGCAATACTTGCTGTCTCCCTCCTAATTTCCCTGCTGCTGCTGGATAAGAGAAGTGGAGCTTGTTGTTGTGGGGGTATTGGCGGCGATCGAAAGCTCATCAACATGCATCCCAGCACAAACGATGCCAGCAGACTACCAAAATACAGTTGCCTGGATATCCGAATCTCTTCATTTTGCCGTCGAATGGGGGCAATAGAGACCTTCATGGTGTGATATTGTACAACCTGGAAGGAGCAGCGAAGATTGTGTCAATGCGCGGTTCCTCTTTCATGTTTCGCTCGGCACAAAATAGAGGGTCCGTGAACAAATCAATTGGTAGTCTAATTTTGTGACTTTGCTTTCTAAAATAAACGAACTTTGACCATTTTGACTTTTTAACCAAACAAGCTTGGTACAGTATCACAGGCTTATGCATACGGTATTCATAACCAGCTTGTCGGCGGCTTATTTGATCTTCGAAAGAGTTCTTGGATGGATTTATCCCATACGTGAAACGTGCTTTAGAGTATCTTTGCTGTCCAAGATCGCAATGACCTTCTCGAAAAGCTTGACGATCGGCAGCTTCCAATGCAAGGGTGGTAATGCGGGGAGGGAGCAACGCAGTGTTGAGAGCTCCAAAGCACTGGACCCTTGTTTATCTGTGGATGGCATCGTGTAAATATCACGAGGACCAGTCCAGGAATCGGATAAAACTTTTATCCCGGCAACTACAGTGAACACAACCAATGGTTGACGGTTGACTCTATAAAAGTTGTTTCGGATAGCAAAGAAATCAGCTGGAATCGAATCCGATCAGAATTGTTAAGCGAACAGTAGCGAGGGAGGAGCCCTCTTTCACACAACCACCACCTCAACAGAGGCCAGATAACACCAGGTCATTCTCTTTTCTTTCATTCAAAAATTCCACGATCATCATGTCTGACGAAACGCCACAGTGGGTAGACGAGTCTTCTCCAGAGCAACCTCCAACGGCGACAGGAGAGCAACCTGAAACTGAACCAAACCCTGCTGCCGAAGCACCAGCATCAGCACCTGAGCCAATTCCAGCACCAGTTCCGCCTCTACCACCAGCACCAGTGCCACAAAAAGAGCCAGAAAAAATTCCAGTTGAGCAACCAAAGGAAAGCAGTGGTGTGATGCTTACCGAGACTGACGAGAAGGACTTGAAGCCTTCCGATTTGGGGCCTCCCGTGGTTGAGGAAATGAAGTCACCAGCCAAAGTGGAACCCGTCAAAGATATAGAGTGAGAAGGGTCCCATGTTTTGCGGTCATGGAGGATATTGGATGTGCGGAGTCATGGTAATACTGACGACCTTCTTGACTTTTCTCGTATCTTTTATTTACAGAAAAGGCGAACCGACATGGGCATCCCCTCCTGCACCCGCTCCTGCTCCGGCACCTGCTCCCGCCTCGGTTCCCGTCAATGAAATCACAACGGGGGATCCTGCCATGGATGTGTCGGATACACAGATTGATTTGATACAGATGAAAGTAAAGAAGACATGTCTGCACAGGTCTTTTATTTATCTGACATACTTGGGCGCGCTCATTGCTTTGCTCATGCTCATTGGGCAGGGAATGGCCCTGTACTTCTACATGGTGCGTCAGTGTGTCTCTCTCAGGTTGGATAGCTTACTACCAACCACCTCTTGTGGCTTTCCTTTCTCAACGCATTCATCTCTCCCCTTTGGCAAATTGTCTATCTACCACCTGACATTTAGATGAGCCCCTTGCAAGGTGTTGTGCATTGCTATCTCATTGCCATGTGCTGTATTGTGGTTCTCAATGAGCTTCAGTGGACCGTATTTATCCGAGAATCAATGATTCTTCGCAACTGGATCACACGCGGACTCTTCTACGCGTTTATCGGCATCGTAGGTTTGATGGAAGACGAGACGGAAGATCCAGCTAGAAATGTGTCGCTTCCTGGACAAGAGGATTGCATGTTGTTTATCGAGATTATTTCCTTCACGATGGTCGGGCTGGGAGTTCTCTACTATGGCATGGGATGTCTTTGCATTGAGATTGTCAGGAATCAAGTCTTCGCAGACTACGAAAAGCGCTGCAAAGAGCTCAAGGCAGCCAGGAAAATGGGGCCCACGGCTACTGTACCCGCCATCTCTTGAGACACGACGACGACGTCTGATTTTCACGTACAGCAGTATTAGTTAGTTAGGAGATTCGAATGCAAGAGATTGGGTGACAGCCATGGAGGAGCAAGCCTTCGTCCTGAGCCACAACCCGGCCGCAAGTTTTCTTCACTCACTTTATTTGGGCTACCTTCATGCTACATACATATCAATCACCCCCGTTAAAATAACAGAAGTTTCATTTAATATTGTCCTGGTAACTGGCTAGTAGTGACCAGGTTGATAGCTCGGTGGCGACTGCGTTCTTCCTCCTCCGGGGTCAGTTGAATTTGGTGCCATAATTTGGTGCTGGTGCAGTTCTCCTGCACCGACCTCGCACCGCACTGCACCAAAATTAGGGGCACTTCAACTAGCGTAACTAGAGTAACTGACGTAACTAGCGTAACTAGCGTAGGGTAACTGACGTAACTGGCGTGCAACTGATGTAACTGGCGTAGAACATTGGAGGACTACTAACGTGGTCGTCATTTCAACTAGCTTTGTATTGTAAACAACTCTACAGAGACAACAGAGCAACGGCAACACTGTTTACAATGAGTTACACTTAGTTTGCAAGCTTTTGCAGCACTTGAATCACTGCAGCGGCAACTGCCTCCCCCCACCTCTTTTCCAACAGATGAGCTCTGTGAGATTCATCCAAGTCAGTCAAACAAGATGATGATCCAAGTCAGTCAAACAAGATGGTATCAGTCAACATGCCACGGAGATTCTTAATAACAAGGCTTTTTAATTTTTACTTTAATATTTTAACATAAAAGTAAAATTTTATTTTTGTACAGGCTGGTTTCTCTGCGTCCTCGCACACCAAATGCATCTTGTATTTGATTGAGTCATGTATGTGTTAAGTCTTTTTGTCACTCACCGGTCAACTGGTGGCTACTTGTTAAATAGGCGAAGATCACCAGTGTCCCTCCAGGACTTAACAACTTAAACTGACGTGGAAGGTGCCATTCTCCGGAAAGAGCACTGCACCAGGGAAATGGCACCAAATTCACACGACTCCTCCTCCGCAATGACACCAACAGCAGTCGGCGTGAGACTTTTAGACATTCGTACACGTACATGCAGCGTACGGTACCGGTACCGGAAGAGGTTCGGCGCATCCTTGTGTTTTCACAGCTCGCAGGTTACATTGCATCCAAGGAACCGTTATTTATCCGAGATCTCATGTTTGCCAGGTTTTGATCAGGCTCTCTTGCTCTCTTCTTGGGTTCCGTAGAGGCAAGACCAAGTTGGTTGTGGTGAACAGGTATCGCCACCGGTGATGATAATCAGAGATCGCATTCCCCGATAAGAAGGATAATAGTCTCTCCATTTGCTGTCAGGTTTCGAAAGAAAGAGAAATCTCTGATTGATAGCAATAACTTGAAAGAGGAGCAAAGATCTGTTCCAACCTAAGCGCACAATCCCAAAAGAATTCTGAAAACCGCGAAAGAAAATGTCATCTGAAGAGTAGGTGCTATTGCTTTTTTGAGGTGTTTGATTCTGTTGTTTGTTATCTGGTTTGCTAGAAACTTCGTTTTGAGGTATCTGATGCTAGGTTTTGCCATGGATGCCTCTTCGGTTCTAACTTCTTCTTCCCTACTCTTTCATCAGAGCTGATCCGGCCCTCAAAGAATGGAGCAAAAAAGAAGAGGCGAATCAAAATGAACAAATGCGATCCCAACTGGAACGATTGACCAAAGGTCCCAGGAAGAGCTGCCTCCACCGAACATTCAATTTGCTATCGTTTGTCATGGGTATGGCTGGATTCCTCATGATTATTGGACAGCTGATAGGCTTGTATTACTATGAGATGGACCCGATCCAGGGTATCATGAGAGGATATGTGGTACTCATGTCTCTGTTGGTGATTTTGACCGAATTGCAATGGTTTCAATTCATTCGAGAATCTGCCATTCTTCGGATTTGGATTACCCGTGGCATCTTTTATTCCTTTGTGGGTGTGTTGGGCCTGGAGGAGAATGACACGACAAAGATATCCAGCGAACACGTGGGTGTGGCATCAGCTGTGAAATTTGTGGAAGTTGTGGCATACATAATGGTGGGCTGTGGCTGTCTGTACTTTGTCATGGGGTGTCTATGTCTGCAGCTGATTTATAACCGAGTGGTGACAGACTACGAACAAAGAGTGAGCGAGGCCAAGGCCAACCAGAAAAAGGTCACCGGCGGCTACAAAGATCCAACCAGCAATGGATCCATGGCGTAGAGCGTCAACCATCCTGCTGTACGGCTTTCTGCCTGGAAATATGCACGACAATTTTCACAATTGCATAAGAAAGCATCGACACACGCCCTCTCCTGGAGAATCCAAATTGCGGCAATGTTGTGGAGTGGGTATGACATACCGGTACTACGCAAACGTCAGCTTCAAAAGAACACAGTCGTAGAAGCAAAATCAACCCGATCATCATAATGTTTGTGTTAGACTGAACAGTGTTGCTAGACTTAGTGTGGATTGTCATCTGTGCTAGTAGATTGATGTGTTGCTCCCCCAAAGTGATCACTTCATCAGAGTTCCCGTCAGTGCTCCATTTATGAGAACAAAGCACATCTGAACCAGTGGACCTCGTCATTCAATCCGCAACGGGGAAGCACCAAAGACAACTCTACCGGTACTGGAAAGAACATCCACCAACTCCATCAACTTAGTCAAATTTCTTTTCCATTTCGGCAAATCGTTCCAACATCCTTTTGGTCCCCTTGACTAGATCCTCTTCGGGGACGCCAGTGGCAATCACCGAGGGTCTGGCCATGACGGCTTCAATCCATGCCTTGAGATGATCCAAGCCCAGTTCATCACAAATCTGTCGGGGGTTCACCACAACATTGGTGTTGCTGGTAAATGCCGGCAAGATGATGCAGGCTCGTTGGACAAAGGGTGCTACCGACACTTCGGCCAATGTGAATTGCTCTCCTAGCAAAAAGGGCCCACCACTGCTGTGATGTTTCAGAAAAGCATTGGTAGCTACCAGTCCTTCTTGAAAGGTTTTGAGTGCTGCTTCCAGCTTGTCCTCCTTGGCCCGCAGGAGGGAAAAATAGGCAAAGTTGGAGCCGCAGAGTTCGGTAAAGAGCCGCATGGTGGCCCTGTCCTTGGGGGAGGACGGAATGAGACTACCACCAAATTCTTCCACCACGTACTCGCTGACAACCAAACTTTCGCACAAAATGGTGTCATCGTCCATTTGCAACAAGGGAACTTTTGCCCGGGCATCTGGAAGAGGATTGGATTTGGCGTACAGCTCGACAAACTCGGGTGATTTGTGCTCCAAATCCACCTTGACTTTTTCATAGTCTACGGAACATTCCTCCAAGGCAATCCAAGCCCTCTGGGCGTACGGTCAGCTTCCAGAATTGAAGAAGCGGGGTTTGCCGGCAAAGCCCTGCACAGCGGAAAGCAACAGCAACAGTGCAACCACTCTCATTGTTAATTACTAGTTTCTAGACCTCAATGAATGATGATGGTAACAGCAAACAGTCAGAATCGAATCTGATTGTGGCAATCATCACTATCATCGTCATCCTTCGGCAAATGATGGCACTGCATGATTGATTGGCAAGAGAGACAGAAAAGATTTTGTCGATGACGTACGAAGTGGTTGCATGGAACTTCAAAGGGTACTACTAGTAGCACCGTTGGACTTGTTCAGTGGTGATAGTAACGGTACCGGTACCCGCGTGACATGGAAGATCCAGGAACCTATTGTGAGTGAGTCATGGATACATCCGCGACTTCTTCAGGCTTCTTGGTTCGTAACGGTGGAAACATGACTTGATTTGATTTTGACAGTTTCACACGGTGAAACTAATTTCACAAGTGTGAAATACGTGAAACTAGTTTCACGCAAAAAGTGTGTGGCTTTGTATGATTCGTTTTCACAAATCCGTTTCATTGTTTCACAAACATAAATGTAATTTCACGTAAAGTGAACTAAAACGTGAAATTTCAACCAAGGGAAACTATTAATAGCCCATTTCCGGACGTTGTACTTTGGAGTGACAACCAACTTATTACATTCATTTTGGCTCACAATTTTGCAGAATCGAATCGAATCCGAGCAAACCAAATCATGTTTGCCACCAGCAAGAACGAAATAAAAAAGAGTGAGTTTGAAGCCATGTTGGAGAAACATGGACTGAGTCATTGCTACACTGCCTTGAAAGGTAGCGAAGGAGCCGTCCAACTCCAGCATGTAATGAATCTCAAAAAGATTGCCGTTCAGGAAGATGGAGAAGCTGCTCTGGCCAAGGCATTGGGAGAAGCCGGTGTTGTTTCTGTCGAAGATCAAAAGTCATTGGCTGTCCTATTGCGCAAGCAAATCGAAGAACGCGGTGGCTTGCCTATGAAGCCGGTTGAGGCAGCAACCTTGGAAGGCGACACGGCTGCCTGGAAGGCTGGCATCGCCAAGGAAGATGGGACGCTTCCCACTGAAATACAAGGCGCCGAAGAGAAAGAAGAAAAGAAAAAGGAAGCATTCATCGATGAAGCTGGCACGGTGTGGCCAGCAGGAATGAAGATTGTAAATGGCCATCTGGCCCAGAGCATCCGAGCCCAGGGTATGCTCAAAGAACCCAATGAATTTGGCTACATTCACATTGCCGCAGAGATCGAAATGCCATCCCCCTTCCACAAGAACAGTGCCATGAAAGCTGGTCTCCTGGAAGAGCTCAAGGTAGCGTGTAAAGAGCTCCTGGAGCTGTATCCAGGGGAAGTTCAACGGGCTGACGTCTTCGACGCCTTTATCATTCCACCGGGCTCCAAAGAAGGTCGCGAAGTTCTTGACAAGGGCAACTATGACATTCACGTTGCCGAGTTCGACACAGCCGTATTGATTGAGTGTGTCAACCCCGATGCGGCTGTGCGAATCCGTGCCACACCAGACTTTGCAAAGATGAAAGGAAAGATTGATAAGGTGGCTCGCTTTGTCCACTGTATCACCTGCTCCAACGCCAAACGAATCGATGAAGTCAGCAAGGAGACCGATGGTGTCTTTTTGTTTAATTACTTTTTCGCTGCCGACATGGAGTCGAAAGGTTCTGAGGGCATTGATATTCTCAAAAGTGTGTGGGAATACACTGCTGGATGGTGGACGGCCAACGCCAATCTCGACAACTCGACGCCATTGTTGCCCTTGGAAGGCGAATGTTCCCAGTACAGCTTGATCAATCACTGCCGCTGGAATAAGGGCCTAGATGTTTTCCCGCACTTGATTTTTCGTCCGTCCCTGGATCAATTCGTGCTCAAGAACTTCACCGCCAACGACATCATGGCCATGCCCGTTCTTTGCCACCTGGCTTAGACAGCAACGCAAAGCTGTACTGCACACGATTCTCCCTTTGTCTTGTCTTGGCTTGACTTCCGCCGCTAGTTCCACATCAAAACAAAAACAAAAAACGGAAAACTGTGGCAGCAACTGTCCTTTGGAGGGAAGCAAGGATCGCACAAATCAATATCACATCAATTACCAAACCAACACGCTCCGAACCACCAGCACCAACTTCTCGGACGCCGTATGAATACATGTAATAAAAAGACAATGAACAGCGCCGTTACCAAGAAAGGAAACACAACGGTTACCTATCAGTTCCAACACCAGCGTTGAAGAAGCAGATACCGACCGTAGCGAGATAATCCTTGACCATTGTCGTTTTGCTTTAGAGTTAACTTGGACTTCAGAATAGTTATCCCGCAGTACTTGGCATCCAACCCTTCGGTATCGCGCCAGGGGCAGCAGCCGCAGTCGCCATCGCCAGAGCGGCATCGCTTCGAGCATCCTTCTGCATTCTGTACCGGTACTAGTACCGCTTCTTTCTGCATGGTGAGCAAAGATTTTTTGGATGACGTATAGTACGGTACAGAACCGGTACCAGGTACCTGGTACCAGTACCGCACACCGTACGGTACTGGTGCCTGGTATGGTACAGTACGATACCTGATGCGCATCACGAGTGCGAATCACGAATCGAATCGAATCCTCATTTTTCTTTTTTCTCAAGATCTTGAAGCACTCATCCCCCTTCCTCATCGGTGGTACCGTCATGGCCACCATCTCGACAGCAGCCTGGCGAAAGGTCCAAGCCATTTCGGGCTTGTTCTTTGCCGTCTTCTTGACGGTCCATCTCATTTCGCACATTTCCAACCTGGTCAGTCAACAGGTTGGAAATGACACCTTGGCGTTGGCACGAGGGTTTATCGCAATGCCATCTTCGAATCTCTACTCGCTGCCAGTGTCTTGGTGCACATGGCCAGCAATACGATCATTTACTTTCGACGGCAAAAGATAGTAGCAGCGGCAGCCAAAAAGAAGAATGATGACGAAGACGACAAAAGGAAGAAATCTACCGCACCTGCCATTTCTGCAGAACTACAGGCCCATCGCTACACGGGGTATATTCTTTCTTTTTTCATATTTGGACATGTTTGGGGAGTTCGAGGAGCACCGTACGCTGCCCTGGGATTGGAAGAATCCGACAAACTGGACTATACCTATGTGTACCTAGCCACACAAGGTTTTGGATCCTTCTTCCCAATCTATCTTATCGTGTTGGGGTTGGCGGGCCTTTGGCACATGGTCTACGGTATTCGAGTGGGACTGGCAACTCTGCTTGGAAGATCGACAGCTGGAGCTTCGTTGTCCAAAATGTGGACAGTTCTGACTATCATGGTGGGGATACTTCTCGTCAATGGGGTAGCAGCCATTAACGGTTGGCATCACTACGAGGTAGTCGTCCTTGAGGAACATGCGAAGGCTCACGAAATCGTCGACCAGTACGTGCCACCCATGATTCTTTTCTTCAACAAAGATGATAAAGAAAACTGAAGGATGAGGACAACCAAGTCAAACTTTTGGGACCGCACAGGGTTCCCTGCCAAATTCTGCCAAGTTGCCCGTTTCAGCAGGGAATGGCGGGTCGCACAGCACGAGATAGGATATCTCTCTCCTTGCAGATGTAACACAACCTGGCACCCAAGAGATGTGCAATATGGTAGCTTCGTGGTTTCACTTAGGTACTAGCTCGAGTTCCTTTATTCTACAGACGACAATCCACAGTACTCTTACACAGCATCAATAGCCCCTCTGCGCTCAGCAACCATGATGAACCAACCCTAAATAAGGCATGTAGGTTTTGATTACCATTGACAGACAACAGGTCAACAATGAATGAAAAGATCGCAACTCTAGCAGCCTCCCTGTAGCGGCAAGCCGCCTTCTAGTTGCCCGATATCATAGTCCCGCCATATCGTTGACTTGGCTTGTTTGAATTCCTCTTCCGTCAAGAGGCCATCATCCCACATACGCTTCAATTTAGACAGATCCTCCATCAAGCCTTGGCTGGAGCTTTTCGGTTGAAACTCATGCACAAGTTTGAATGCAATGGCTCCCACCAGCACATCATTTGAATTATTCGTTCGTGTGAATGTCAGCAGGGCATCAATTCCCAGCTTCTTGTAATGAGATTGCTGTTGCTGCACGAAGGCTTTCCATTCCTCCTTGAGCCCTGCGGCTTCCACATGCAATGGATTTCTCTGGAACGATTTACAACTTCGACACATAATCCCGATGGACAGGAACTCCAATAATCCGATCAGCAGAAACCAGAAAGACCCAGTTATCATGAAACCCACCACAGGTACCAAGGTTGAGGCAACCAAAAAGCAAAGTAACAGAGAAACGACTACTTTGGCGTTGCGTTGTATCTTGGTTCTTAGAGATTCAAAGTTGCGGTGACGCTGCACAGTTCCATCGTAGCTTTGTTGCCAGAGCGGCTCTGTAACACCTCTTTTAGCCAGCAATTTCGGCACCGGAGCCCTTGGGACACTCCACTCGCCCCCTTCGGAAAGATCCTTGACCAAAAGGACTGATGCTTTGTCTTCGATTGCCAGGGCAGTATCTAAAGCAGGAACACGGCTTGCTTCAGTTGCTGTCCCCACACTTATCACCCTTCCATTCTTCGTGACAGCAACCTCTACATGATCCTGATGTGCCATAGTATGTATGCTGTAGCTACCAGCAGGTATGACAAGGGATAGCCAGGTTGATGCTGCTTCTCAAAATAAATGCTTACAACGAAGGTGGATATGGACTCTTTCGAAGACCCTTTCACTCGACCCCCACTTGTTCCGAGTCAGAGGGATCTTTTCGTTGCTAGCTATCATACTGGTACCAGCACAGCCGTAGCATACAGTAGCAAGCGTTTGTTGACAGCACGGATAAAATCTTCAATCTTCAGTCTTGCTTAGCGGTGCACAGTGAGTAAGACCCAAAAATGAGAGCACAACGTGAGCGTATCTTCATGTTGGTCGGTTGACAACACAGCTCAACACACCCCGTGGTTGTGCGTGGCTCAGTGGAGCGTCCACACTTGTGAACAAATCTCGAGGTCATAAGTGTGTGCTGCACTGATAAGAGCCGCGGATAAAATTTGCCTTCTGGGCCAGATAGTGTTAGAAAAGGTCCTATTGGATAGAGCTACAAGAGAGTGTAGATTCGACAGCTAGCTAACCGGTGAGTCCATTGCCCTGGCTAACCGGATGGCACGACAGGAACAAAGGGAGCTCCCAAGAAGTTAGGGAAGAGAGAATGAAGCTGGCTAGCTAGGATTGCAGAAAGAAGTTTGCTACAAAACCAAAGCTCAAGTTTTCGTTCTTTTCGTTCTACTCTGTACTAGCTACCGGTACGTGTGCATTGTTCATTGGGATACTTTCTCATGTGACCCATCATTTCGTGTATGCAACCTACAGTGTCCCCTCGCTCAAAACCCTTCAAGAGACACAAAGACGCATTCTCAAACTTCACAGCCACCACCATAAATTCTATGCATACGCTTGGTTGGGCTGGTTTTGAATCGAGAGCCTCATGGCCATGAGATGGTCGGCCTCGATTTGGGCGTCCGCGTCATTAGCACTACTATTGTAGTTCAAGTCGCCGACTGACATTTGACGTGCGACTTCCATGTCGGCCTCCACCTGGGCCTCGGCGGACAAATTGGCCTGAGACATGAACATGCTGTCTTCAGGCCGAATGGTGGCGGCCTTCAGGGCGCTCATCCATTTGTTAAAGTTTGCCGCATCTGGCGCAGCCGCATACAGCACAGGAGCACCGTGCCGCAAAGGATCCACGTGCAAAACAAAAGAAAATGGCTTCTTAATGGACTTGTTGGTTTCCGCCACCGTCGACACGCCCATTGTGATGTTGGAGATAGTTCCCTTGACGCGTTCCTTGGGGCCGTCGCTGTACGTCATCTGATACACTCCGCCCTCCCCGTAGAGGGCGAAAAACCTTCGCTTCCACCCTTTAATCTTGTCAAGCTTCCACTGTGGGAGAGAGAGGGGGCGGGAATCGGTGAGGCTTGAAGAACAGGAGACACTGTAAATCAGTAGCTTCCAGATTGCACTTACCAGATAGCCATACATTTGCATGGGGTGATCGATTCCTTGTTGTTGTGGTGTGAGTTCTGTTGGAACATAGAGACTGCTTGTCGATTCATGCATGTCAGCATAAGGAGAGACTTCCGTGGCGGTCACGGTCGAGAAATCACCTCCGTACTCTCCTCCCGAAGAGGGAACATCAAACACATTCCTTTGGGAAGACACGACATTCCTTTGGGAAGACATGTCCATCGGCGACGATAGACTGGATCGCCTGTCGTTGCCGCCCACTTCGCTTTCTCGCAACTGACGAGCCACCTCGGAATCGGCTTCATCCAAGCTGGACTTGAGCGTTTTGTGTTCCGAGTCTTGAGCCCGCACTTCTTGCTGCAGCAACTGAAATGCCGCGTACAAGGATTGCTGCTGTTGTTCCAAATCGGCAATGCGCTCGGTCTGGACCTGGAATCGGCATTTCATCTGTTCATCGCGCAGCTGGCTCTCATTCACGCGAGCGTTCAAGTTTCGTTCCAATCCTTCCACCTTTTCCTGCTCGACTCGCAACTGCAACTCGACATCACAGAAACGTTGGTAGAGACTATCATGTTCAGACTTTGCAAAGTTGTAATTGTTCTGTGTCGACTTGAGCAATCCCTGCTTTTCATTGAGTTCTTGTGCGAATCGATCGAGATGCATCTTTTGATTGGCACAGAGAGTCTGCAGTTGCGACGCCTTGGTGGCATGACCCCGCAACTCTTCGTAGAGTTCGGTAATCTTGGCATCCTTGGCCAAAGCCTCCTTGGCCTGTTCTTCGCTGAGACCATTCATCATGAGGGCGTCAAAGGTGTGGACCGACATGTCGTCCGCACCGAGGTGACTGACATCGTCTTCCAAACCCTCGAATGGATTGCTGGGCACAACACTGACACTTTGACTCGCGGTGCTCAAGCTCATGACATCGTCCGGGATTACATTGGTAGCAATGGTGGCAGCGTCACCTGCTCGTGGCGACATGACGGGCACTCCTGCCTGACGTCCGACCACACCTTGAATAGCCGCCAATTGCGAACCGGAAAGACGATTGTTGACGGCTGGTCCCCTGGCATTGGCACTGTGTTGTTGCTGTTGTTGTTGCTGGTGTTGCTGTCGTGCCTGGTTCAAATAAGCCTGTTTGCGCTTCTTTTCCTTATCGAGTTCATCCTCAATATTCTTCATGGCCTGTGCCAACTCTTGTTGATGCTTTTGATCGTGCAACTGCTGCGACAGCGCGGCGACTTGTTGACGCAAGGTATCCCGTTCACCGGTGATTCCCTCCAAATCCTGAATGTACTGTTTGGCAATGTTCTCGAACTGTTGCAATCGCCCCGCCAGTTGATCATTGGTGGTTTGCAACGTGGTGGTCTTTTGCGACTGTCCTTGCAACTGTTGATAGAGACCCTGCAATTCGGCCTGCTTGGCATGATCGACTTCTTCCAATTCTCCAATGCGCAACTGGAGCGTGGCAATCTTGGATTGTGCCGCTTCGGTAGTGGCCGTGGATGCACGTCGACGAGTCGCATCGCGTTGCGTTTGGAGCGCCTCGAGTTGTGCCTGCAAGGATTGGACCTGATTGCGCAATTCACCATGCGCTTCTTCCTGACACGCCGATTCGAGGGAGAATCGCAGATCCGCCACCGAGACGCCCTTCAAGTCGGACAAGATTCGAATTTGTCGTTCGAGACGGGCAATTTCTTGATGCTGCCATTCGTTCTTGGCTCGTTGGACACGCAGCTGTTTGGATAATTCCGACAACCCGAGGTTGTTGCTATTATTGTTGGGTGATGTTGTTGTTGCTGTTGTGGGTGGGGGTGTTTTCATCATGGCCATGCCAGTCGTTTTGGGGGCAGCCTTTGGTGGTTTTGGTACGGCTGAAGCTGCAGTAGTTGGAGCTGGCTTTGGCTTGCGCACATGAGGATTGGGTGAAACGTCCATACCCATAGTAGGGGCCTTTTTCTTTTGGGGCGTGGGAGTTGCCGGTGGCTTGACTTTGGTAGATTGTTTCGCCGTGGTGGTAGTGCTGGCTGTAGCTCCCGTGGCAGTAGCTGTAGCTGATCCTGCCGTAGACAAGGACTTGTTGGTAATGGCAACTGAATCCGAGCTTTTGGAAGTCCTCTTCTTGGCAGCAGCAGGGGCGGCCTTGACGGGACGATCCGGAGTGCTCTGGGCCGTACTGGGAGTGGTGGGAGCCTTCTTTTTGATTCCAGCCGCCTTGGCAGGAGTGGCCCTTCCCGTGGCTCCATTCAAACAGTTGAGCAATTCTTCCATCAAGGCATCCGCATTGGCCACGGGTGGTTTGTTGTCTGGTTTGCTGGTTGTTGGTTTGGACACGGGTTTCTTGGCAGAGTCAGCGGCAAAGGCAGTAAGATCGTGAGTGATTTCCGAGATGACGGTATCCACATCCACGTCAGTTCCATTGCTACCGCTGCTGGGGGCATCAATCCATATCCCCCCCAACAGGGACGACGTATCGGGGGCCATGTTGGCAGAAGCCGTGGCAATCATGGGAGTAGAAGTTGCTTTCTGCTGTTTGGATGGAGGCTTGTTGGATTTACTGCCAACTTTGGATTTGGCTTTTGGTTTTTGTGAGGCACTCTTTTGTGCGCTCTTCGTCGAAGGGGCTTGTGCTTGCTTCATGATACCCAGCTCGTAAGAATTCAAAGGCTTGATTGAGCAGGGGCCAATTATTATTATCAATTCTTTGGGAAAGAAACACTCGCAACCAGGTCCAGAAGAAACCAGGACTTGCAACGAAAGATCTGATTCTTGTTTCGCACCTCTGCTCTTGATACCGTACGAGGTGCAGCAGTGATTACATTGGGTATCTCAGCCAAGCAAAGCAAAGCAAAGCAAACAGAGCTTGATGCTGGATATCTCCCTCAAGTCTCAAGTCGTGATGGCTACACTGGTTATCGTAGGTATCATTAGCAGTCATGGATGTTGTGGCTTTTCGGAAGCAGCTCTGCCATGGTAGCAATCGTGTTTTCCGGTTCATTCCTGGGAGAAAAAGTGAATAAGCCAGCGCACTTTTTAGTTGATTTTTCCAAAAATAGAAAAACCCTAATGAGACTACCGTGTTAACCCTTCGACCACAGCCGTCCATCCATTGCCCCTTATTTTATGTTGACGTTGTTGAACAGGCAATAGATAGAGATAGAGAGGCCATCATCATTAACCACAAGCAGCTCGAGATCTATTGTTGGCTAGCTACTAGACAATCTTCCCCAAGATGAATACCCTTCGAAGGTTTTCTCGAACTGCCAACCAGAGATCCAGGAAATGGCAACCGACGACACGAGTCCTTTCCACAAAGCCCTCTTCTTGCGTTTCCAGTCTGCCATCACTTTCCAACGAGGAACCGTTTGTCTCAGTGTCGTATGGCTCCATTAATAATAATGTCAAAGGTGGTAGCCATCGACCATCGTATTTTTGGCAAGATCATCGACAGGTCCTTGCTTCCTCCATGCTAAAACGACAATCCTTCTCGACCAGCACAACATCGGATGGGAATACTTTTGATTTCAAGAAACGGTTGCTGGCCAGCGCCCTCCAAGGGGATGCACCTCAAGCACAATCCATTTTGGAACAAATAGAAGATCAAATGAGAGCATCCAACCAAAAATCGACAGAAAGAGAGGAAGAATCGCTTTTGGAATGTCGAGAAGCCGTCTTGGATGCATGGATCAAGTATCAGAAACTACTATTGACGGAATGGCAAGCGTTGCAGGAAGCAACAGTTGTTAGTAATGCCCCCAAGCAAGAGCAAGACGACAATCCGCAAACAACAGCACAACCTCTAGTGGAAACCACGACTACTAATACTAGTGGTAGCAACAAACAACGCAAGAAACAGCTGCAAGCACAAATCTACGAGGCTGCCGAAAACGCCCATCAAGCCTTGGAGAAAACGGTGCCCTTTTTGAACCAGTGGAGTGTTATTTCCTTACAGCAGGTACAATCCACAAAGAAAGGGGATGCTTCGGACGAACCATATTTGGAAGATGCTATTATAGGCCCATCATCATCATCCTCCTCGGGCAGAAACAAGGCGGTGATATCGCATCGATGCAATGCCGTTCTCGAAGCGTGGGCCATTGCCTCTCGTGTCAATGCCAGCAGCAGCAGCAAACACAAAAAGAACCCCACCAGCAGTACTAGTAAAAAAGGAATTCCCCAACGAGCCACCCAATTAATTCAACGAATGCAAGCTGCCCCTGCCACCACACAATCCACAACGATCGAGTCCTACAACTGGGTTTTGGAGTCGTGGGCGTGGAGCCGCGAACATTTGCGAGCCACCATGGCCCAGCAGGTGTTTGACACCATGGCAGCCAACCGAAGACGAGCCAATGGAGATTCTTATCGATGGATTATTCAGGCTTGGTGTCAAAGTCGACAGCAAAGGTCAGCCTTTCATGCTACGGGGCATCTCATGAAGTGGTTGCGACTATTGGAATATCGAAGGGAACGCATCGAACCGACACCCGAAATCTATCATATGGTGATGCAAGCATGGACGCAAGCAGGGTGAGTACTGTACACCGGGATCGAGCTAGACGGATGGGGGGCGTGTTCTGTTGGAGGATCCATGCGGATTGATTGTGTATACACCGAGAGTTCTCTCGACTCACACAGTGCGCTTGTTTTGTCAATTACAGCGATCGAAATGCTCCCATGAAGGCCGCGGGAATTTTGAGAATCATGGAGTTTGCCCATGCCAAATCGTTTTGCTCTGTCCCTGTCGATGAGACGTGTTACCGCCACTACCTGGGTGCGTTGGGGCGTTGGAGCGTAGTGCCCGAACAAGGTCCTTTGGCCGACAAAATCATCAACCAGCTCAAAGATCGACAGATCGTTCCTGACCAAGATTGCTATGGAGCCGCCATTCGTGTCCACAAAAACACGGCATTGAATCCACTGTTTGCCCAAAGTCGGGAGACTAGTATTACGAGAGCCGTCGAATTGTTGGAAGAACTGTCGCTGGCTCATCACCGGACTGCTCTAAGGGCAATCAAGCCTGATACACAAAACTACAATGATGTCTTGGAAGCTCTGAGCGTGAGCAGCAGGGCAGTTTCCAAAGATGTTGCAGAAACATTGATCACGGTAATGGAAAAGGCATCTGCAGAAGAAGGCAGCGATTGCGACTTTCGCCCCAATGCAGACTCATACAAGTGGTTACTAGCGGTCCACGCAAGGAGCCGGGATCCAGATAAGGTAGAAACGGCAAGGCATGTTTTGGAGCGAATGACGGAAACTTTCGCCGAAGACAACAATTCACGGGATGAATCAATTGTTGATCTCTACAATGCTTTTCTCGATGTCTGTTCCTCGGCTGCTCCCCTCAAAGACCACAGCCAGCCAACAATATTACAGGAGTCATTGAAAGCCGTCGAGGAATTGAAGTCTCGGTATTCGCTTCAACCCAACCCTCAAACTTATGCAAACCTACTTCGAGTGTGCAAGAATCATCTTGCTGTAGGCAAGGAACGATCCAGAATCGTGGAGACCATCTTCAAGAGCTGCCGAGATGAGGGTTTGGTCGATGAAAGAGTACTGCGTTCACTCAAGTCTGTTGCATCGGAGGACCAGTACATGGATCTCGTAGTGTCCAAGAGTGATTTGGTCGAAGGGAAGCGCATGGTTCCAGAAGAATGGACCAGCAACGTCGGTTTGGACAAGATTGTCTCGGCAGACGGAAGAAAGATTGCACCGTTGAGCGTCGACGGTCGCTTCACCATCACCAAGGCGATGAAAGAGTACCGCATGCGCAAGCTACGGTCGAAAGCCAATCAGAGAGTTCTGCAAGGCGGTCGACTGAAACTGGACAAGAAGCAGCAGGGCATGCCAATCATAATTGAACTTGAAAGATCATAACAATACTGCAATACTAATGAATGATTTACATACATACAGATGACTTGGCTGCATTATTTTCTCTTTGGGAGAGCCGATTGAAAGCCCGCATGATCACTGAACCACTTTTTATTGGCTTCTCGAACTCGTTCCTTGTTGGCGTCTGGGTTGACCAGTTCCATTCCCTGAACGGTGCTGAACGTCATACTACTCGCCATTCCCGAAGTTCCACCCTTACCTTGAGCGGCAATGGCGCTCATTTGAGCCTGCCGCTTTCGACTGTTCTTGGTATTTGCCTGTCTCATTTTTCGTTTTTCGGTTGTCTTTCGGATCGATCCCACTCCCGTGGCTTCTGCCGTATCGAGGAGCCCCATCGATTTGCCCATACTGTCGTCACCGTACTCACCTGCCATGGCGCCAAAAGCACGTGTGTTGGCTTGTTTCATCATTGCCGTCTCCTCGTATCGTTCCTTGAGTCTCCGCATGCGTTTTCCTCCACGACGCTTTTTGATGGTAAGGTCGGGTCTAAGAAGAAGAGAGAACCACAGGACAAGTGAGAATTCACGAAAACAACAACAACAACAACAACAACTCCATAATATCAAGCTGCAAGCACAGCTTGTGTAGCTTCTCGAAAAGCCAAGCTTGCTCCGCGGATCTTTTTGTTTCGAGCGGTGCAAGGTACAACAGTTAGCAAGACCACAGTTCTGAAAATAACAAAAGGTAGCGACAACCAGATTCATTCCAACAGGAAGAACGAAAACGAGGTAAATAGTACTCACTTGGGCAATGCCTTGAGAACGGGTGCCTTGTCGGGTTCCCCCCATTGATTGATTTTGGTTTCAATTTCTTCTCGAAACTTTTTCCCGGCGGCTGCCGATCTGGTTCTTCCAGCATCGACATTGACAAAATCGCAACGCGCCACCAATGCCAGTTTGGCGGCCACCGTCTTGAGGACTTTTTTCTGCATGGCCTTGGGACATCGCTGTACCATGTCGCATTCGGCCAGCACGCCTTGATGCGGCCGCGTGGACAGAGATGACAATCCAGCCCGTGAGGCGGAATTGTGTTTGACTTGTCCTAGGACTTGTAGATTGCAGGATGGAATTTTGGACAATTCCGCCAATCCCCCCGCCAATCCAATCAATTTGGCCGCCGTCGAGGGCCCGACCAGAGCACAGACGGAAGGAGCCAGTGATTCCATGCGACTCTCTACGAATTGCGTGAGTTGTTGTTGTGTTTGGAGAATGTCTTCCATATACACGACGGCTTCTTCGAGTTGTTGCAATTCGTCGTCTGTCAAGGGACGTCCCGAGGTGGTGGAACCCGCCACACTCAATGTAATGATCTGATTCGAATTGAGGACATCAATGAGCGCTTCTTGCACTTTCGCAATATCCATTTCATTCCAAATCACTCGAACCGCATTCTTGTACTGAATAAAATTGGGCAACAATTCTTCTAGTTCCGAGAATTTGGGTTTGTAAATGTCGCACACGACGCCATGGGCTTTGGCGAGTTCTTCCAGAAGACTGGCTAGAAACTTGTTGGAGGTCACAATGAGTTGATGCTCGTCGTCTCGTTCGTCTTTGGTAGACGACGGCAACAACAATTGGCTCTTTTGAATCACTTTCAAATGCTGCTGCAAACTGGGGCTGTCCAGTAACCGCTTTCGTTGGGGCATACTGATGGCTGTTTTTTCTTCCACGTTCATATCATCATCGTCCTTGGCGGCCGGCTTGGATTCTTCCTCCTCGGGATCGTCGCCGTCGGACAAGTCGTCCAGGTCGTCGAGCAAGCTGTCTGCTAAGGTTGCGCCTCCTTCCATCTTGTGTTTTGTGGATGGATTGTTGCTTTGTTGAACGTGTTGGTTTGGAAATGGATGATACTAGTAAGAATAGACTACTAGCTAGCTAGCTGGCTAGTCTAGCTAGCTAGTGTCTATTTGACAAGAGCAGTCAACAGCGGAACAACCCAAATCACATCCATACGGTGTCTCATCAGACATACTTTTTAAAAAAGTAAAAATTTGGCCAGCAAGCAAGCCAACCCAAAATGCTATGAATTTCGATACTCAACAGATGTACCGATGACGTACAGACTTTTGCTCAACGTTTGGATGGTTGACAAACGGTCCGGATTTGTGTTCCATTCGAGCGTTGGACAAATCTTAACCAAAATTTTATCTAAGTAAAAGGGTTAAAGTTATGTGACTGTCACGAAAATGTCACATGCATGACTCAGCCTGTCACAGAGCCGGATTTTTGCGAGCAAGCATAGCCTGGCAGCGAGGATGTCACACTTGACGTACCAGGCAAGACCAATAGGTTTTGTGATTTGGGTCCGTGGGTCGAGCGCAGACAAGCTGCGCTCGCCCAGAGCAGCTAGACACGACTAGTAGAGGATTAGGTGAGTGGAGAGACTCGGCCATTTACTGAGCCGACCGTCTCCAGTCCCCGGGGTACCATTCGGGACTTGGGAGTCCCGGATGGATCCCACACGGCAAAAGGAAGTCCCGGGAATGTGATGTTCCACGGGACAGCCTTGAGTCGTGCAACCAGGGAGGGAGAGGTGGGTTAATCTAATCTAGGTTCTTGTGCAATACACGGCTCTTAGCCTTATTCGCGACTCGATCCTGTTGGCCGGTCTAGATATTTAGCGGACCCGGACAAGAAAAAGACCGCACCACCGTAGGAATTTAAGGAAACTGGCATTCTCAGATCCAGACTTCAAAGCGACCAGCCAGAAAGATCACTTTTTCTTCACAGCTCGCCCAAATCAACAAATTAACCTTGATATTACTAGTAGCTGCAGTGTTATTAGACCCAACACTGTGAAGAAAAAGGTTTTTGGATTGTTTGTATTGAGTTTGTCCATGGTAAAGACCAAAAAGATAGAGTAACCAGGAATTGAACTAGAGGTGCTGAATTACAGTGGCTAGCCTCACTATCAGAGGTGCCTGTGGGCTCCAACAGGAAAATTTCGCTCAGAGGAGGCTCACAACAGGAGCACGGAGCATCGGCCGATCAAGTTCTCGACCGATTCAGCCAAAACCAAGCATACCAGCGGAGAGAGCGCATCAAGCCGGTTCAGATTGATGCTTGAAGCAAGGTCATCGGAGCTAAACTGAAGGAGTAATCGCCGATCGCGTGTTTTGGGTACCCACTCTACGAGCAAAAGCCGATCGACGCGAACGAACACGACGAGCGAACCAAGAGAGATACAGCTACGGCCGCATACAGGGATCGAAAGAGGACCTATTGCCGCCTATGCCACGACAAGTGCAAGCTCTCAACTCCGAAAATTGAGCGAGATACGACCAATCGAGTCAAGCAGTGCTGAAGCGACGGGATTCCTACAGCCCGACAGTACTCGACGCACTGAATCTTCAGCGGTGAGCCATTCCAGCCTATGAAACTCATCCACTGAGTCTATACAACACCAATACAAGTATCTATAACAAGAAGAAGGCTTCGAGTCGACCGATAGAGTCCATCGGTAGCATCCTCCAAGCTCAAACGGTGTGAATTTCGTGTGAGCCACAGATAGAGCCACGATTTTTTGACGCGCAGATAGGAACAAGCCAAGTTTAAGGCTGGAGCAGTCACAGGAGTGACATATAGACCCACAAGAGGCTACCTGATCAATAGGAAAATAGGAGGAACCCCCTCCAGCTCCACCAAGCGTCCCAAGTCCCAAGTACACCGTATCCAGTACAAGTCCACGCAGCCAGTAATTCCTCAAGGCAAATAGACCATATCAAGAGCAAGATGACACGATTCAACAACAGAGGAGGCCGTGGCAACAGAGGAGGAGGCAGAGGCTCCTCCGGCAGAGGCCAAGGCGCCGGTAGAGGCGGTGCCAGTGGTGGCGGTAAAGGCAGAGGACAAAGCAACCGCCGCAAGTACCTGTTCCATCCCAATGGACAGGCTGACTCCAGATTTTATCCGTTTACAGAGACATTGAACCACATTGTGGCTACTTTCAGAACCAGGTCAGAGTGGATAGACGTTCCAAAGCGTCACTGGCCATTGAGACTATGCAAGACCAGACGCCGACAGAGCCAACGGAACCGTCCTATACTACGGATGCTGACGGCAAGAAGATATATGACGAGCTCAAGCTAACTCTCTACAAGAATAAGTTATCTACTTGGCAGAAGCAGGAAACTGAGTACAAGAATGCCCTGCAGAATGGGGCAGCCAGCATCTACCAGTTTTATTGTACCGAACAGATGAAGAGCAAGCTACGAAATCCATGACTGGGAGCAGACAAACTGATCCCATTAAATCCTAGGCAAGATCCGAGGACTGACTGCGCAGGCACCACCAGAGAGCATCCCGTTGTCCAGTTCGTCAGCCAGTTACGGCGTGCCCTTTCCCCCAAGCAAGAGGAAGAAGAACCGACTGATGTCTTTCTCCGTAGAGTGGCTGCCGACTCGGTTCAAATTACTGACATCGTTGGCACAGGATACATGGATTGTTTCCTTCTGAAGCAGCCCGAATAGAGAAGATCAAGGATGACCAAGACAAGGTGAAAGAATTACCTGAATGACGGACGCAAGAGATCATTGCTCTCATTGGCTACAGAGGGTTATTCCAGGACGGTATGGCGACTATCAGCTACCGTGGAGGCGTCCTATGCCATGGATGGCACGAGTAATTATCCCCACGAGCCTTGAAGCTCTCCGTGAGACCCTACTCTGATCGATTCAAGCCCAGCAAGGAGTGGTATGAGGCCCGACGTGCCCGTACAAGGGCTCTGGCCAGCCCAAGATGATTGACCCGACCCAGAAGGAGTTTGGTGTCAATGCCAGTTGTCCTCTTTCAGCAGAACAAGCGAGGCGAGGCTCTGCTACTGCTGCGGCAATCCCAACCACAAGTTGCGGATTGCAAAGTTCGTGAACAAGATCCCCAAGCCCGGGGGCCACTTAATAATTTCCAAGGTCTGAAGAAAAGTTCTTCCAACAGTACCCCAGTTTCGTGAAGCTTCGACGGCTCCGGTCCCACAGACAGTTACCGCAGACCCAGCTTCCCCAGCAACAGTCTTGCGATGAGCCCCGATGCTCAGTCGCACAGAGTGAGTTCCGACCCAGTTTTAGTCCAATTCCACAAGGATCGATTCCACCACAACTCCAAGCACACCAAGCGCAAGCCCTAGCAATTCAGCAGTTCCCTCGTCTGCTCCGCCGCTGGCTCGACAATTCCAGGCGTTGCCACCCATAAAGCAACGAGTTCCAGTTCCGTTCCGCAGTACCACCAAGTAGGGATTCCAGTTCCCGTTCCGAATGAAGCTGCAGCTTAGCCCAAGTTCCACAGGTACAGGCGCAACAGAGTGCCGTTTCACAGGAGTGGACTGCAGATTGGATGACGGATTGAACAAGTGTTACTGGATAGTTGCAGCTCGATCAATTCAGTGGCCAATATGGCCTCGGTAAGAATGAACGGGCAGCCAGACAGCGATCGACATGCAGACGAATGTGGGCAAGGCTCGAATGGACCGAGAGATGGATGTCCCCTGGGGAGTTTCATACAAGAACCCAGGAGGCGTGGCTAACATTAATGCCCTTGGTATTCTCTCGGATGAGTGCAGAGCAAAGCAAGATGGCTCAAGAGTTTGGATGGACACCGCATATGATGATGCCATGTACCACCTCCGTGGAGACGGTTCCTATGTCAGATATGGGAGAACCAAACTCGGTTTGTATGGTACCGACATTGACGATCTCGAGAAGCAAATCATGAACTCCTACGAGAAACAGAACTCACCAGCGTTCTTAATCAGATGGTCCAGACGTGGAAGGAAATATAGAAGGCTTCACCAAGAAGCAAGTGAAGGAGCTTTCCAAGCAAGAGAGTTCTATGCGAATCTCCAACTTCCGCCTTTAGAAGACTTTAAGAATATGACCGACGCCGGCAGATCCGCGATTGCCCCGTGATTTTGGAGGATATCAATAATGCCGACCTGATCTTTGGCAAGGACATGGCCAAGATCAAAGGTTCCACTACCCGGAAGCGTCCACCACCACTACCGAGAGTGTACATGCAGTCCCTGAAGAGTTGTGGTCCCATCACCGCAATGGGCTCCAGGTGCCATGGATTTATGTCAATATTTGTGGTCTCACTTTCTCTCCTTTATCGTTTTGAAAGTTCGATACAGCCAGATCGTCCATTTGAAAGATTTGACCACGGACTCCTATTATCAGGCCCTGGATCAGATTATGGACACGTAAAACGGGAATAAATTCTACATCGGAACCATCCAGTGTGACAATGCGTTCAAGCGGTTGATGGACCCGATCAAGACGATATGGGTGTGAAACTGACCATCCGGCAGCACAGGTGCAGCTCCCGTCGCAGAGCGAAACAACAGGACAATCGAAGACCGTTTCCGAGCAGGTTACCACGCAGTCCCTTTTCAAGTGATGCCGAAAATTATGGTGGACATCTGGTCTACGATTGCAAGAAAAATTGAATCTCTTCCAGCAGCCGAGGAATCTCCCGTGTTTCCCTCCAAGGCAGATTTTGCTGGTAAGACCACAGGCTCAATGATGTCAAGTATACTTTTGGCAGTTTCTGCATGGGTACCACGATCCCCTGAAGCCGCAAGAACAGCGCGAGCCCCGTGGGTTGGAATCATCTACCTGCGTCCAATCCTGGACAACAGCAAGGTTGGCCATTATTTGTTGACTTGCACACCTGGAATGGAAGACACGCCAGTATTTTGACATTCTCCCGATGCCAAGATTGTGATTGAGCGTGCGGGAAAAGAAGGCTACAGTGAGGCATGAACCGCTACAGACCCACAACAGAAAGCAAGTGGAGTTTTGCCTGTCGGTTTGCCGGCAGAGTGGCGGGAAATCAAGAAAGCGAAAGTTACATGCAAACATTTTTCCATTGATGAAAAAGAGGACGATGCAGAACCAATCGCGCCAGTTCCAGATTGTTTGACAACACTGTCGATAGCGCGATGAAATGATGGTCGGTCCCAGGTTTGGTGCCGAGACCAAAATATGATAGCAGCGATGAAGAGACTAGTGACGACGAAGAAGCGAAGGTGACATTGTGATCGAAAGGTTAACAGAGAAGTTCCAGGCAATCCGACGAGCAAGCAAGCAATCGACCAAGCATGTGGACCCAATGGATGGACGGTTTGAAGGCCCAGCCAAAGCAGCAAGTGACAAGAGTTGAGTCCGCAGGTCTGCCAGGTCGCAGCCAAGCAAGGAACGAAAGGGAGTCACTTTAGCACAGGAGTGACCAAGACTGAAGATCAGGAACCGAGGAAGAGCCGCTTCTGATATGAGACGACGGGTA
>CAICTM010001292.1:0-32263 GCA_903772945.1 Seminavis robusta | reverse complement strand
AAATAATCAATAACTGCTCACTTATTTGGAATACAAACTTTACATCTCTTAGATCGTTAGATTAATCAGTACACAATGGTATTGTCGCATGGTAGCATGCGAGGTTATGAGATGTTACTCATTCTTATTCTATATGTCTATCCCTTAAGGTTGTCAATGAATGAACTATCCCCTGCGTGCAGAAGCCCAATCTTCATCGGTAGTCCTTCCCCTTATATTGCAACTTATACTTCCTTTGATTCGCTCGATAGCAATCCTCCTCTGTCTTGCATCGATTCGCTCGTAAGCAATCTCAACTACCCACTTCATCCTGTCGTCGAACGAAATCGCGATCTGGCGCCCCTTTTCCGGTTTGACGTCGTAACCTCAATGAGGATCCTATTTATCCCTGGATCATGCGACTGCAAGAGCCACTGCTGTGACTGGCCGTTCGACTGCAACTGTTACTACCACACAGTTGTCTCTATCACCGGTAAAAGGTCCAGTCATCGTACGCCTCATCGGCGTCGAGTCCATTCCCATCTCCAGCTGAGCATCGGCACGATCGGCCGATTCGCGAGTTAACGAAATCTATCAAAAAAAGCCGACTGGATATGGAAGCCTCGGCTGGTGTGTCATGTGCATGCCCCCCCCCCCTTTCGAAAAATCACCTCCCTTTTTTATTTTAAATCCGGAAATCCCCCGCCTTGAAGCTAAAAAGTCTTTTTCTTGATCATGCTTCAGACCCCAACTTTTTCATTAAATCGACGGAGACGCACACTTATGTTGTTTCGAACGACAAAACGGAACGAGCGGCTTGTGCTTGTATTGCTCGACCGATCCATACGTTTGGTCTCTGCTTACCTAGCTTTCCTAGGACTGGCATTGGTAGTTTGCACTGGCTTGCTGCATGAACTGGCTTGCAGTTGGTCGTTTGAACGAACAGCGATCGATCGCTCCGTACGACGTGGTTCCCTCGAGTATTTTGAATTCAAACTCGACCAATCCATCGCGTCGCTTGAATCCTTCGAAGCTCCCTTCCAAAGCTCAAAAATTCCAGCTTCGATTGACGCAATTGACTGGATATTATACACCGCGCCCTGCTCTGTTTGCCACTCTTGTGCCGGTCCTTTTGTTGCCACTGTGGCCATTCCTACTGCTCTTCTGTTGACCTTGTTGATTTTCACTGCCTCCCACTCCATCATCTCCTATTTATGGACCTTGACTACGCTTCCTCTCCCTCAGCATTTTCATCTTCAACAGCAGCGCAACCATCAGCATCCTTGTTCAGTCCACAAGGCTCAAGACAACCTTCTTTGAATCTGATCCTATCAGCCCACCATCTGATCCTCCAATCATGACTGCAGCAACATTGACCGCAGTTCAATTCCAGGAGCTCCTCCAGCACATTGGGAAAACCCAAGAAAAGACCAAGCTTAACAAAAGCCCCTCGGCTTGAGGTATCAAACACACTGGAGCCTGGACAGGATCTGGGTCAGATGGACTGGGAAAGGAACCTCAAAGCACCCTATGCCTCAGTGGTTTCCACGGTGACGACCCTTCCCCCCCCCCCCCTGAGACATCACACCACACTCCAGCCTATCGAATTGGCATGCAAGATAGGACTGAAGGATTCCACCAGCCTACTATTCTCCACTCTTACTGATTCCAATGCTTCTGGGTCTCATGTGCTTGCCTCTCTTATCGCCTTTGAGAGTATGATGACAGAGAATGGAATGGAAGGGGTCTTCCAGCCTGTTGTTGGAGACCTTAATACTAACCATATTAATAAAATCAACATGTTCACTGCTCCTGGAAAGGTTTCAGAGTCTATGATGGAAATATGGCATCAGGACCTCACTGTCAATGGGGTCAGACTCTTTGATGCCAATGGGGATCTGTAGCAACATCCTGTTTGCCAGTATGATTTAACCAACCTTGCCTGGTAAGGAAAGGCTGTCTTGAACTCTTGCACTGATGCACTCCAAGAAGAATTGAAATCATATATTCCTAGAGCCAAACACAAGGGGCCCCAACTTCTCTTGGCTCTTCTGCAGAGAATATACAGACCTTCTCTCAGTAGGATTGAAACCCTCAAAGCCAGGCTACTTCACTTTGACATAACCAAGTTCCCTTGGGAGAATGTTTCCATGTGTGTTGTCGATGCAAGCAAGATCATCAAAGAGATTCGATTAAACTTAATGTCCAGTGAACCCATGCCTGAACTAACCAGCACATCTTTGAGGGGTCTCCTTGGCTGCGGGTGTCCATACTTTCGATCCAAAGTCCATGAGCTTGTTGTCAATAGTGACATCAACGTATTTGATAGCAACTATGGAACAAACAATTGGAAGCCCTCGACACTTTGAATGACTTGGATGCCCTCTATCGGGTCCTCATCAACCAGAAAACTTATGAGCCTGCCCAACATCTGGGATCCAAAGGAATCCCAGCCAAAGCCTTCCAGGCAGCCATTGACAAAGCAGTTGAGGCAAAAGTTGGGAGTCTCACCAGGATCGAAACAGTGGATCAAACAGTGGCGGTACCCGTCCTCGTGGAGGCGACTGCATTGATTGTGGAGCTACTGAACATCATAGAAACGTCTAGAATAAGCCTGCTAATTGTAAAGCTGTAAAGCTGAATTGTAAGCTGTATCCCGTCGCAGCGCACGGGGTGCGCGCGTAAACGGGAACACCCACACCCAGGTTTAAGATAACGTAATTTTGCTTTGAACCCTTGTTTTAAGATACTTCGAAAGGGTACCTACCGTACCGGATGTACTCGTACGTACATAATCCCCTCTGGAGTGCATTTGACTGGTGACTTTTACGGGTACCACAACTCAAAACATGTGCAACTAGATGCCTTTGTCCAGACTAGCTTAACCCTCCTCCTTCTCCCCTCTGGAGCCCCTTCAACTAATCACTTTTACGGGTACCTCCCCACGAAGCTGTCGGACCGATTAGTCATATTTACTATAGCAAATACAGTACTATACTACCTCTGTAGCGTGCAATTACAAATCCTACACGGCTGTAGAAAGCCCACGTGCACTAGGTATGTACGTTGCACGTAGGCTTCTACAGCCGTGTAGGAATCCTACGTGCATTACATATGTATCTCTCTACACGTTTGCACGTACTGACGTCATGGCGCGACTGAAAATGACGTCATTCGAAGCGCGCACGGTGCGCGCGCATAAGGGAACCCCCACACCCAGGTTTAAGATAACGCATGTTTGCTTCTAACCCTTGTTTTAAGATACTTCGAAAGGGTACCTACCTTACCACATGCTATGTAACTCGTACATAATCCCCTCTGGAGTGCATTTGACTGGTGACTTTTACGGGTACCACAACTCAAAGAAACATGTGCAACTAGATGCCTTTGTCCAGACTAGCTTAACCCTCCTCCTTCTCCCCTCTGGAGCCCCTTCAACTAATCACTTTTACGGGTACCACAACTCAAAGAAACATGTGCAACTAGATGCCTTTGTCCAGACTAGCTTAACCCTCCTCCTTCTCCCCTCTGGAGCCCCTTCAACTAATCACTTTTATGGGTACCTAACCATGTAGCTGTACTAGCTAGTAGCATCGCCCTTGATGTACTCGTGGAGTACTGGTACCTTCTGTCTTAGGTTCTGAAGGTTGGAGATTTCAGTAGGGGTAGGTTTGGCACCATGTAGGGAATTGTTTCAATGCTCCCACATTCGGAGTTGTAGCATCCAAAGTTTCCCTATCAAGCCAGAAGTCCAGGTGGTGCCATCACCCCTTCATCCGATAGAACCCATGTGAGACGCGTGTGCATGGATCAGTGGTGTTGCAATCCTTCCCAAGAGAAAATTCCACCACCCTAACTTAACCTTGACGGTGCTGGGCGGGCCCGCACACATCCAGAAAGACTGGTTATTACCATTCTCCAATGACGGAGTTGTTTCAAGATAGATAAGTTTCGCCATTGTAGGCTCCGTGGTGTGTCGATGTTCGATGTTCCAGCCAAGTCTCAAGCTTGGAAATCTCCGAGTTCCATTGTTGAATGGTGGCGGTATTGTTGTAGCGAAGTACATGCAATGTATCCTCGTCATCGTCTCCACAGCGTGGGCAATAACTATGGGACTGCCCTTGCGCCTTTCAGTTGGCGACCACTCTACAATGCCCAGTTGCATGTTGCATGTTTCGTGATGAAGTGTTGAATGCCGAGATGTGCTTTGCGGAAGGCACAGCCCATGGACTCCCAGTGGATCAGATTCCAGCGTTCTTCCCAGGCTTTGCGCCTGGGCTTTGATCCTTGGTTCCCAGATGGCCTCATGTTTTTCCATTGGACGGAGCGATGCCTGATGATGATGCTTTCGTGGGTGAACGGGATGTTGGGTCAAGGGTTCTGATGATCCCATGACCACCGGGCTATAGCAGCAGCATCCATTTCAATATTAAGGATGGCCCAGCGGTCCAGACAACCATGGCTAGTACCTAATGTCCAACGAGCAGAAGGTGTTGCTATTCATGTAATAAACTTTGTCTTTATTTAAGCATCGCCAAGCGTAATTGAGTTGCCCTCCTTTGAGACCGCAAAGTGCTGGCGACCGTCATGACAGCGCTCACAAATCAGGGTGCCCAGGGAACGGTTCGAGAGTGGAGCAAGTTTCGATTTTTCGCTTGAAAGTTTTCCTTACTTCTATGACGCAACCTTGGAATAAGCATCGACAAGTGCCGAGTGAAACACCCCACCATTGCTCATCAATATTCCCTTCACATACGGAGACAACTTGGGACCCAATGAAAAATCCAATGGATTGCCAAGTGTATCGGTCATGGTCCCACCCGCTTCTTCAATGACCACATTTCCAGCCGCATGATCCCATATCCATTCTACATAACCTGGTTTGGGCAAGCGAACGTACCATTCGGCGCCACCACGAGCAATGACACCATGTTTCGCTTGGGAATCCATACGTCGTGCCCTCTTGATGGCACCATTGTCGTCTAATCCGTGTTGCAAAATGTTAGCCATGGCGTCGGTTTGACCGAGAGCATCACTAAAGCGCTCGACACCGATACAGAATCGCCCATTCTCAACGACACGTGTCGACGCATCATTGGGTGTGACATCAAGCCGCTTGACAGGAGTATCCCCATTGCAACTGAGTTGGTAACACCCGCCCCCTCGACTGGCTACAAAGATGCATCCCCGAGTAGAAGAAGGATCTTCTTGATGGTGTTTTTCATCTGCAGACCAAGCATATTGTTCATCGTCGACTCGTGTCGGCAAGTTTGGACAACCCAATATCCCAATGGTGGGGACTCCATCTTCCACCAATGCCAGAGCAATGGCGTATTGTCCCCCGGTATGTCTGCCACGCAAGAATCCCTTGGTACCATCAATAGGGTCCAAGCACCAGACACGAGAGGGCCGATTTGTCGTCGCAGAATCCCACTGGGTATATGATTTTCCCAACTCAATGCTCCTTAGCACGGATTCACGATCACTCTCAATTGCACTATCTTCGTTCAGTGCTGCCATGATTTGCTGACATAGGCTATCATCGGCTTCTGGTGCTTGTCGGTCTTCTTCGGCAATAAAACCGTCCAAGGGGAACTTACGTTGCAGCAACTGTAGAATCAAGGCTTGGACAGCATAATCTGCGACTGTCACGGGAGACAAGTCTGCCTTTTCTACGGTCGCAATGGAAGCACTACTCTCTTCGACTGCAACGACTGGTTGGAGAGCCCGTGTGACACGACAAGCTCGTTTCACTGCATCCAAAGCTACCAAAACATCATGGCGTCTGGGAAAGTAAGGAGGTAGTCCACTGTGGTCCTCATCTGTGGTGGAATCAGGAGAAGCACTTTGTCGAGAGCTTGCCGCCGCTGATGATTGGGGACCCACCACAGCAAACGCAGACGAAGTGGCTTCCAATAACAGAAGCAAAGCAATTGCTAGTCGTTTCCAACAAGCGGACGCAGAACAAGGTAGACTTGTCATCGTAGCCCTGGATTGGCTAGCTAGCTGCTAGCTAGATTAAAACATGCACACCAACACACAGGGTTGCTTGGCTCTGCGAGTTTGACTGTCACTCGTCACTCGAGCAAATGCGAAGATCTTTGATGTCAGTTTTGGCAAAGTCTGAGTCACGGATCAAGATCCCCTCAAATAGATCCCTCAAAAATTGCTTCCGACTGACGTCATTTTAAGCCATGTGATTTGTGAAATATTATGTACCGTACCGGTACGTGTTCTATATTTATTAAATTAAAACAGTACCATGGTACCACTTTGATACTACTAGTACAGCCAGTCTATTATTATACTACATGTCGTCTAGAGTAGTGGATTGAATCTCAATCATTCAGAACGCACTTCACAAGACCCCATTCCCGCACCGGTGGGCTGTTCGGTTGCAAGTTTCAAGATGCTAGCTCTAGCTACGGTATGCATACCATGGGAGCTACTAGCTAGCTAGAACAACCATCCTGCTATGTTAGCATTGAATTCCCATCATACCTAGCTAGCTGCATTGGACTCGGGAAGGTTGCTTGAATAAGAATAGTCGTCAGTCCAGGAAAATATTGGGCGGGAGTTCCACAGTCAGTGATGAGTGCCCCGACATGCATGAGCCAGGCAGTGGTGTACGGAACCAATCTTGCTTTTGTTTTCCCACCTGCGAAACGCATTGGGTCCGGAACAGGGCAACATCGGCATACATCTATATTGCCGACATATTCCCTCCTTTCTACATTACGGACTTTTTTTCTTTTCTGCTACTAGTAGTTAGTAGTGCATTGGATATTACGTGCACTACTCCATCCATGTAGCTCGGAAGCAAGACAAGCACTGTTGGCAGTCCTACTAGGACGTCCTTGTCGTTTACAAGACCAGCCAGCCCTACTAAAGGCGCCCAGAATCTGGTGTGGAGCACATGTGTCATGAAATGAATGGTGGCGGATCCTACAAGTGTGAGGTCCCGAACCCAAGCCTGGAAGTGGCGGGCAGCCAACCTGCCTTGAAGTGCCAACCAGTAATTGCCTCTTACAGGATCCCCAAGTCGATGGCTTACACCAGTACAGCCGGCCTCGCCTAAAACTAGACCAACCTTGTTGGCACCTAGGAAATTTGGCGATATGGAAATTCGTCAGAATGGAAGTGGGATCTGTAAGAGAAAATTGGAGCGTCCTCTCTCGGTATTCATATTTCTTGAATGGTTAGATTCTTGGTTCAAAACTGAGTTTTGGTGCCTTTCTAACCTTATTTATGATGGTAAAAATGACTAAAATAAGAAGACAACTACGGTACCAGTTTTATTCGGACATTGTCCGGATGTGATCCCTGATTTCTGCCTTCGAGAAGTCCGTAGGCTGTTACTTTTAAAATTGGCAATCTGCCACGAATGGCCACACGAAGCACCTATAGCAACGGCTCGATTTTTATCTATCTTGGGACCACTCTTGGAAGTACAAGGGTAACCCGCGTAAAAAACAAGAGCTGCCTCCAACCGGGATCCTTCAGTTGCTTTCTTTCATGCCGAAAGATGAGGATCAGTTCGACAAACTTTGGTGAGATGGACCACGTTAACCTTCCCAAGAAGCATAAACCATTATCAAAAGTACTCTTGGAAGAGCACAAATACCAACACAGCTCTTTTGTATCCCCTCACACCATGCCCAACCTGTTAAACACCATGACACACCCCACCACCTGTATGTTTCCTGCCATCAATCTTCGGATGAAGAGCTCAACTTCGCGATTGCCCAGAGGCGCCGTGGACCAGGAGCTTGTCAGGGATCAGCTTAACGTAATGGCTAAGCAAGATTTGAGGCAATGTACTCGGCTCTGTGCTAACTTTGCTTGCCTCGTGCGAGACAGAGAGCAAGCTTTGGATATGGAAGTAGCCCGGAAGCGAATGATCGATTGGCAGTTTCGGGTGGTGGATCACTATGAGATACCTCGCGATGCTGTCGCCGCCTCCACCGCCCTCTTGGATCGTTATGTCAGCAGTTGCCACCGACAATGGCTTGAGTGCGACAAGAGCACGTTCAAGCTTGCCGCCATGACTACCCTCTACATGGCAACCAAGGTACAAGATCAGACTCGACTGCTCAGTGTCGCCAAGTTGGTAGAGTTGAGCCGTGGAGAGTTTCAAGAAGTCGACATTTTGAGGATGGAATCAAGAGTTCTTGTGCAGCTTGGTTGGAGAGTGCACCCCGTGACTGTCCATTCCTTCATCCATTCTTTCCTCAGGTTTGTAAGGAATGATAATGCTCTCATCATGGCTGCTCTTTATGATCGAGCCGTTTTCTTTGCAGAGCTCTGCCTCTTTGATCAACGGTACGCAACGAGCAGTCGGGCCTTTCTGGCTGCTGCAGCTGTCCTCAATGCCCTGGAAGGGATTGGGGAGTCTGAAGCCTGTGAACAGGCCTTCTTGGATGCTCTAGAAGCTCAGACGGACATTGACTTCAGGCCGTTTCCAAGTCTGGAACAGGTCAGAGAAGATCTCTGGTACATTTACAGCTTGAGTGCACAATACCATGAAGACGATCAGAGTTTGTCTGCCGTTTCACCCGCGCCTTCCATGACATGCGACGCGAGCAGAGACTCCGAAACGAAGGCTGTGATTCACCATCACCACACGCACAGCCCAACATCGGTGCATCCTTGGGCAGGGATAGGGAAATTTGCATGATTGACTAAACAGGGACGTTCCGTGCTGAAGGGCTATTGCAAGGAAGCTATGTCTGCTTTCCGGTGGGACGTTTGGTGTCGAGGCGACGCAATGAAGACATAAATGAACAGCAAAATAGCTTCTGCATACTATGAATACCTACTACTAGCTAGCTATCGGTAACGCTACCACTGCAACCGTTGTGCACATACACAGAGGAACGAACTATTGGCAATCGAAGTGCATTCTTGCGATTCTCAAAGCAATCACATAGCCCATAGAAGGGAGAACACACTATCGCTGCGCTCGAAGAAGAACTTTTGCAACGGAAAAGGCCGTCGTCCAGAACCAGCACCTTCCTCAATTGGGTTGATATCGAAGCAGATCTTGAAGCTAAGGTGAGCTAAACGGGGATTTCGAATAACTACATGTAGCTAGCTGGCCCCTATACATGTCCGACACCTTCTCTCCTCACAATCTCCTGCTTCTGTGACTGGAGCGTTTGGTATTGATGCGGTGAAAAGTTGGATTTGTTAGTTTCAGGTAGATGGCAATGCACCAAGGATCTGGTGTGTTCTTGCTTCAAAACAAGCAGCATTGTCTTGAATCCAAAACTCGCCTGATCTGACAGACGGTACGATGCATTGTTTGTCGATAGGGTCAGAACTTCACAAAGAGTTTGCTTGTAGGGATGTTGCAACAGATACTCCTACCAAATGGATTTAAAAGTCCTAGTGCAGAGGAGAAAGCGGCAAAGCACACATCCATGTCAAATGGCTTTGCAAGCAACAACTGCTATATCGCTCCAGCCAACCATCAAAAATACCCAACGCTTCCGCTCTTCATAAATTGCTTATGTATTCAATTGGTCCTGAAACTCCTCTTTGTACCAGTGCGGCCAAGTTTATGGTGTACTTAGCTCGTTGTATGAAAGGCTAGGAGAGAAGCTACTAGTAAAGTAAATTCTCAGGAGGGGCTCCCTGGATACGGGGCTTGGCAATTGTCTCGACTCGACTCCTCCGACGATGCCATTGGTATGTCAGTTCTGAAGTGTGATTCCAAATAACTCTTCTTGTTCGTTGTCGTTGTTGCAGGAAGCTTTGGATCAGTTCAGCGGAAACGAAGCAACGTGGTGCCGTGGGATGCTTCTTGCGAGAATATCCTTGTCGTTGTGGTTCACACTTCTCCAGCGGATTGTCTCGGTGCTGTTTTCGTTGGTACCTGTACTAACATTTAGAGACATCCAGAAGAGTTTAACTTCATCGTTTGGGCAGCTGAGGCCCAAACCATCTCGCAGCAGGGATATGGTCAACTTTATAGTGTTGGAAGAAATGCAGCATCCGAGTTGATTGCATTATTGTTGCTTCAAAAAGTTCCTAATGTTGTCTCCCGCCCGCCCATAGCTAAACTGATCCCAGTTTCCAGTGATCCACACCTTGCCCTTCCAGCGACTTTATCGCAACCTGAGGGGTAGGGAACACAGATTTCCATTCCATGCCATATTGGGTGCCCGATGCCTGTCATGGATTCATGGCATAGGGTGTAGGCAATGATCCCCAAGAAATACTAGTACGGCAGCCACCAAAGAGATTCGCAACAAGCTCACCACCATACCGGTAGTCCCGAGATGGTACCGGAATGATAACATACCAATGCCAACAGGTTCCTCACACCGAAGACTCGACTGAAGGCCGAGTCAAAGACTGTGGAAGAGCCAAAAGCCAAGCACAGACGGAAGGACAGACGGAAAGTCTACAAAAGTAAAATCGTTCCATCTTGTTTGTAACTTTACAGTATTGCCGTGAAAAATAGCAAAACGCCAGCAAACAAAGATTCAGAAGGTATCAAAATATCAAAACGCTCTTTTCGGCCGGACAGACAAAGCTTTCGAGGCTGACAGACGTAAGGAACGAGTGATCATGATTTGCATTGTACTCCAGGAAGGCCCGGTCATACCACTGAAAATCGCCAAAATGGGCATAAAGTCGCACAGGAGCCCAAAGTCGCATCAAACGTCGTTCATAAAGTCACATTCAAGTCGCACCAAAGTCGCGTGCGACTTTCTCACACGTCTTTGAAAGTCACAAGTTTACTGTTAGTATGACGATAAAGTCGCATCGGATCGCTGAAAGTCGTACCAAAGTCGTACCAAAGTCGCGTGCGACTCGCACGCGACTTTGTGAACGACTTTCAGCGATCCGACGCGACTTTGACCTAGCAAGACGAATCCGGGACTAACAGTCGCATGACGAGGCCTTCCAGGAAGGCCCGGTCATACGACTGAAAATCGCCAAAATCGGCTTAAAGTCGCACAGGAGCCCCAAAGTCGCATCAAAAGTCGTTCATAAAGTCGCATGCAAGTCGCACCAAAGTCGTGTGCGACTTTCTCACACGACTTTGAAAGTCGCGCAAGTTTACTGTAAATATCGTGATAAAGTCGCGTCGGATCCCAGAAAGTCGTTCAGAAAGTCGTTCCAAAGTCGCGTGCGACTCGTGTGCGACTTTGTGAAGGACTTTCAGCGATCCGACGCGACTTTGACCATAGCAAGACGAATCCGGGACTAACGGGAAGGCTCCCGGTGACGTCATAAAGTCGTGTTTTCTTGAAAGTCGCGAAAATCGCCAAAAGTCGCGCTCTTTCGCGACTTTAAAAGTCGCGAACGACTTTACCACGACTTTACCGCGACTATTACCGCGACTTTCGCGACTTCCGCGCTTTTGCCGCGACTTTACTAACAAAATCGCTACATTTGACCACGACTTTACCGCGACTTTTACCGCGACTTTTAAAGTCGCGCACGACTTTACCGCGACTTTATCGCGACTTTAATAGCGACTTTAATGTGCTTTAGCGACTTTACAACGACTTTTGCTATGTAAATGCGACTAACTATCGCCAACCGGTTGCCTTCCAGTCCAATGACGAGGCCTTCCAGGAAGGCCCCTTCGTGCGTGATTTGTATCGCCAAAATGGTTCCGCTTCCCATGCGAATCCCGTACGAGTCGCGTGAAAGTCGTATGCGACTTTCTCAAACAAAACTGAAAGTCGTGTAAAGTATACAGTTAGCAACAGATAAAGTCGCGTTGAATCGCTAAAAGTCGCGTGTAAAGTCGTATAAAAGTCGTGTGCAAATTGTGTGACGAATGTGTGCGACTTTCCACGCGACGTTTAGAGATCCAACGCGACTTTAACGTCCAGTACAGCCCTACCGAGCCTAGTGAGAGTGCAGTGGCGGCTACCACGACTGTACGCGCCTACCGAAACAACAAAATGCAGGGATTCGCCTGTTAAATCCAAGTCTCTTCTTTTACCACAGTGTGATTTAGATCGGAGAGTGCAATTTTTAAAAGTCAATGTGATGACATTACATAGTGACACTGAAATTGCACTAAGCCCAGTGTTAAGGTGGACGCTCACAAGTATTAAGCCAGCTCTAAGCTGTTGATAGACACACCCCTTTTATCGCGAGAGATCGAGTGAAATAACAACAATCGATCGAACGAACAGTAGCTGCTAAAGGTGTGTTGTAATCCACGAAGCGTCCACCGATGAGAGTACTAGTAATACAAGATGTATGTCTAATAGTAGTAGTGAGAGGTTGCAGGTGAGAAAGGGCGAATGTACGAACCGCCTGTTATCTTTCTGCAACGTCGCAGAATGGGCGACAGTTGGTTGATTCGGCTGCTTCAGCCCGATAAATCTCGCTGCCCGCTGGGCAAATAGCCCTGCAACCATACACTACTCTCTTGCTTACACTATTAGCAGTAGATAAATGTATACTTGTAGGGCCATACGAGCAGCAGGCATCAAGAGAATGAGGTCTCTAACACACACGGTCGATGTTTTGCGCTAATGGAGTTTTTGGTATGTTCAAGGAATCCTGAAAACCAAACGGTGAGCTTTCGAATTTGAGCTTTCTTTTTTCGAATCCGGTGAGTGAGTCCAATCCGTGTTCCTGGTACTATTTTACTATACAAGCGAATTCGGCGAGCCAGATCGAGTCGCGGTTGCTGCCCAAAATGTGAGGTGAATATTTGAAATGATCTGGACCTCGAAACCGTTGGCTTGGAGGGCACACCAACAAAGAATTCGTGAGGTCATCATGTCAGTACAGTACGTCCAGCCACTTGATGAGATCCAGAGTACGAGTACGGGCTGCACATTCAAGTTGACGAAACATGACATTACAACGTTAAAAGCTACAAGCTAGCACTATAGCTAGCAAGCTAGATAGTTTTGGTGGTGTCTCCCTCATCCTCACTGCTATCAAGGTCTTCCTCATCTGATGTGTCATCATCAACTGTTAGTCCAGCAAGATGCTCTGTTCCAGGGACCACAGTGTCTAATGGCATCTCCTCCAAAAAGGCCAAATCAGTGACTCCATCCTCTTCCATAGCTAGCACATCTTGGGCTACAGCATCCTGCTCATCAGTTTCCTGGTTGATTGTAGGCAAAGCAGCAGCAGCACTAGTTGGCCCTTGTGGAGAGGCCTCAGCCACAATATCAGCTAGCTTTTTGCCAGTTTGCTGCAGAAGATTGGTGGAGCTTCAATGTCACTCTTGTTGCCAGCTTGTAAACAGCTCTTCTTTGCCTTCTTGCTGACATGACCAGCCTGCCACAGAAAGGACAATATGCTTTGCTTCTTTGCTTTCTTACGAACTGGAGGCATCGTCCTGAGATCCTCCATTGTGACGTCCGCCATATTGAGGCCGGAGTGGTAAACGCCCGATGATTTTGCAAACTTGGTCTTGAATTCTTCCGTTGCGTTGACCAGTTTCTCGTTTTTCCTCTTCTTGCGCCCCTTTTTGTAGTCAGTCGTCTTCTTCCTGGCTTGTCGCTTCTCCCGGTTTCTCTGCACAATGCCCAAGTAGTGAGTCAATTCGTCAGTCATCTCTATTCCAAGCTTGAACAGTAGCCGCCGATAGAACTGCTCGTAGCCAATTGAATGGATGCAGACCGCAATACCGAGGCGATTGCCAAGGGAACAAGAGCTTGCAAAAACTTTGTTCTTCGGAGCAAACCAGGTCGCCAAGCTATTGAACGATTCGTTGCATTGGTATCCAATCCGTGGGCCAATTCCTTCAACCGCTGCAAAGTAATGTATTTCGAAACGATTGCGTCCAGTAGCTGGTAGAGTTCCGAATCCTCCTCCTGCGTTCTGTAAACCTTCTTGCTTTTCTTTTGCTCGTCCTCCGTCTCTTTGATCGAGCACACCAAGCTCCACAGTTCGTATGGCTGTCAAAGTGGTGATCCAACACCGCCTTGCCACGGCTTTCGAATTCAGCTTCCTCGATCTCTTGGAGCGTACGAATAAAATAGGCAAAGTTCTTTGCCAATACGGATAGAATCCATTCGGCACATCCCCTTCTTCTTTTCGACTGTCGACAGATCCAAACGGATCAGCTCACCCGTCAACTGTTGCGGCGGTGGTTCGGATCCGCCACAAACTTCGGCTCTGGGATATCACCCGGTAATTTGCCTTTGTCGGGCCGTTCCTGGAGCTCACCCTTGTTCTTCCCTTTTGTAATCTTGACCATGGGAAGAACGTCGGTCTGATAGTTGATTTTGTAGTTAGCGTTGCTCCATTGCAAGTCAGCTCGGATGGATGAGTCGTCGTCGCAGCACAACCGACGCAAGATCACTTTCGACTCTCGAAAAAATCCAACGACAAGCTCCAAAGCCAGAGCGGCCTCCATTGACCCAGATGAATCGTTCGGATTGTGGTTCCGGGTGCATGGGTGGTCCGGTACTGCTGGGCGATCGTCTGCCTCGGTATTTGCATGCCGCTTGGCCCAAGCGGTGCATCTGCTGCAAACCTTGCTTTTGATGCTAAATGAAATGATCTTTCTTGTAATGGCACCAACAATGACACTGTGGCCTGAAACGGAATTGCGCAAGTGACCAGATCCCTTCTGTTGCCACGCCATATCGTAAGCCCCATCGACAAACGGCATCTTCTCCTTGAGTAACGTGCCATTGGGATCGTTCACTGCTGCCATCCAATCTAGAAAATCTTGCTCGTTGGCTGTCGATTTCCGGACTTCCTCTATTAGATTTTCACGGATGACCTCGTCCATCAACTCTTGGATGGATGGGGCGATTCGTTCTTCAATTATTCCGAATGAACGGTCTTGCATGGTGTGTCGGGTAATCCCAAAAGACCAGGATTCTGGCGCTTCGGTTCCACCGTCCATTCGCAATATTGCCAATACGAACATCACATTCGAGGAGTCCGTGCTTCTTTCGTATTTGCGTTGCCACCGGCATTCTCGTGCATTGTCGTTTGGGTTGGCTTTGGGCTGGTGTAAGTATAGTCACAATCTTCATTCGAACATGACAGTTTGAATGAGACGCAATGCAGCAATTGTGGATGCTCAATTTGAGGGATCCGTTGCAGTTTTCTCTGCGGCAAGGCTGCTGACTGAAACATTCTTTGAGATGCTCAACTTCAAGAATGACTCTCTGGTGGGGTTTGGTGTTGAAACTGGTTTTGGCTTGTTCATCCTCTTCCGTGGTAACACCCTCTTCTTCTGCCAGCAATGGATCCTCTTCAAATTCCGGTGCCGTTGGATTTTCCTCATCATCACTCTCTGCCTCGTCATACAATGCCCTCTGCATGAAATTTGGCCTTCCTTTTCCATTGTTCCTTGTTCTCGAAGTGACATTGCCAGAGCTTGGAAACTGCCACGGCTCCTTTGACCTCAACTTTGCAAATTCAGCTGCAGCATTGACCTTCCTCGGGCCTGCATTGGGAGTCACAGTGCGAGTGTTGGCTATACCACCGTTTGCTGTGCTCCTACGTTCCATTGTTGTGGGCGATAGAACAGAGCGCGATTTACGTTTTCCTCTCTGCTCGAGGTGCACTATGTTTGTGGCATGCCAATCAAGCCAATATTCGCGGGGTCAGAACATTGCAAGGATATGGAAATTTGGCGCTAACACGATAGCTCGACTGGCTCGAGCATGTATCAAAGACTTAGAGATGAAGCCAGAATTGGTGCGCGATCGATCTTACAACCTCGAACTTTTCGCTCGAACTCGTATATCGCCAATCCAGTGAGAGTACCATCCAGCGAGATTCCGGATTCCGTACATATGTCAGCATTTCGAACGAAAACAAGCCCAATTACTATTACAGCCTACCACTGGCTTACTACTTGTGAGCGTCCACCTTAATAAGCCTGATACGTGCTGAAATTACACATTGGGTGACAGAAATTGCACCCTCTAAGTGACATTTCAGTGAGAGTGAGATTTAAATCAAGAATTTCAAAGACTCAATTTGAGAGGTGTTAAACAAACAAATTGCTCGTTCGGTGAACGCCAGTGCTCTTGAACCGCAAAAGAATGCTTGTTTTATGTGGCGGACAGACGGCAGCGGACAGACGGAAGGATCGAATGATGATTGAATTGTGGTGAAACGCCGAAGAACACATCGAGATTGAGAGAAAAGGAACCCAAGCAAGGCGGACAGAAATTGACACAAGATTTTAGCAGATTTATTATTAGGAGACGCATAATGCTTTTTTTCAGATACGAAACGATGGATGTTTAATTAAATAATTCTCTTCTTTATGTATTTGACGGAAAAAGGCAACATCGCGATTAATTATCTCGTGGTTACAGAATGCGTCACGACGAGAAGACGGATTGCTGCTGACTCAGAGGGTACAGTTTTAGAAGCTTTGGTAAACTCCAACAGTTTACATTGAAAAGAATACCGCAGACCCCGGAAATAGTTGAAGTAATGAAGGCTTTAAGAATTTTTAGAACACATCATCTCGTCAGCCCTCCCCTGTGTCGACGGAAGTGTACTCGTGGGCTACGGTACGGTTGGCACAGCCGCTATCGCAGGCCCAGTGTGATTGCTGGCTACATGTACTCGAGGAGGTGTTACATGTATGTGGTGTCAATACCGGTAGCACTCACAGCGCCACACCACATCATAGACGAACTAACTGACCACATCCTCGATCGAGACATCAAGATAATGGATCAGCTTCATGAACCACAGGCGGCAGGAGATGCACAAAACAACAACAACAGCAACAACAACGGTGGTCAAGTCTTAGCAGCTGAAGGAGTCGAAGCCATGGAGGCGAGAGCGCCGGTACCCACCATTCACCACAGGCCTCAGGAACCATACGAGGGTTTTCGTATGAGGCTTCGAGGCGAAGAGCGCCAGTGGGCCAGAGCTATCAAGGCTGCCATTGAGGCGGAACCAGACCTCCAAAGCCTGCCATCGGACTTTGACTACGCACAGCTGGCATGTGTGGATCTGGATGATGTAGAAGAAGCCGTGGCACGAACTCGACGGATGCAGTACTTTCAACAGGAGTTGGAGATCGAGGATTCTCTGGAGAGTGGACTCAGGTTCATTCGAGAGGCCGTGCGCCTCTTCCCCGGCTTCTTCCTTGGTATGTCTTTCACCTATGCCCGTGGTGGGGGGCACTACACAATGGCGGTCAACACCAATGCACTGAACAATGGAAGGCTGTCAAATGCGGATGGTGCTGCACGCAAGACCTTGATGACGGCTCTATACCACTGTCTTCATGCGCTTAACCCAGATTTTGAATCCACTGTGCAGGGAATTGTCATTCTTGTCGAGTGCGATCACTTTGATTGGAACCAACATGGGAACCTGGCTGCTCTAAGGCACATTCAATCAGAGGTGGGAGTTGCTGTCATCAAGCATTACCCTACCGAGTGGCACCAGGTTAGGCTCTTCAACACTGGCATGGTTTTCAATATGATCATGTCCTTGATGAGACCTTTCCTACCGCTCGCACTTCGAGGCAGGGTTCGCCTCGGATGCAGCTCTGCGCTTGGCAACCTGGAGAACATATTTGTGCACCCCAATTTGGAGGCTTCCAATGAGCGGTTCCTGATGTTCTTTGAAGACTGCTTGCATCGACGATATTCCAAGGTTGCTTCATTCTCCCTGGACTATGTGCCTCCCGATGAGGTGTTTTAGTGAAAGCAGGAGCAACCAGTTCCTATCTATTATTTGCTACTATCTAGAAGAAGCCAAGCGACGACATTGGGTGCTGGCTCATGTTTGCCTACATGCTTATTAAAATACTAACAGCTACATGTACATTTGATAGATTTCTTCTCGTGGTGCTACTACCGGTATGACATATGCATAGCTAGCTAGCTAGCAGCTAACCTTTGGCTTGTCTGTTTGCCTCCTTGGACAATTCGACACTCCCACTGCAACAACAAAAAAGCCTGGGCTGGGGACAGAAGACGGCAGCTTAAGTGCAGCTGTGGTGGTTGAAGTTGACTCAACAGGTGGAAGGGTACTGGTACATGTACGTATTCCTAGCCAGCGGTAGCCACCGGCTGCGGAGCTGAGCACGTTGCGATACATGTAGTCGCTGATATGCATACTACTAGTAGTAGTTCGTCTTTGAAATGGGCAGGTGGTGCGAACTTGCAGTTTTGCGGGCAGGGCAGTAGAAATCTGTCTGACTGGGATCTACTTCAACAGACGTGGCGGTGGTGCTTAAGTAATCAACTCTACATATTTCTGATGAGTTGGTGAGATATCTCAACTTCAATGATGTCTTCTAATGTTGACCGTGCAGTGGATGCAATTGAACGTGCAGCGGAAAGCAATCATTATCAAACACGCGTGAGTTGCAAGCAGAAAAGCTGCAGAAACCAGCTTGTGCAGATGATTTTGGCGACATCTGACCATTACTGTCTACTTCTACTGGTTTTGTTTTCGCTTAATTCTAAAATACTGGAGTACCTGGTACTTACGGACTTTATGGATTTGTCTCTCTGGTCGCAACCAGTGTTCACTCATACCCATAAGATGCAAAAGAAGTTCACCTTACAGCATTGCATAGCTATTGCACTATTATTAGCCGTCTTCATGATCAATAGCCCTTCAATAAATGTTTACCAAGACGGCTGCAGCACTTACTTGATCTGGACTTGCTCACTACTATCGACCGATCGACCGGTACTCAGTACTATACTAAAAATAATAGAACACTCCTTCAGCAAAACACGTTGTTCTGAAGGTCAGGGGGTGCCCTCGAGCGTCTTCTCCCACCTTCCTGAAACTTGTTGACATATTCACACAATCTTGTCTATTTTTAACTATATTCGACCGCTTCTTAAAACTTTCTTTAGATATATTTCTTCACTTTTAAAATTCACCATGTTTCACCTTCTCAAGCACTTTCTTTATGCCCTCGATAAAATGAAATTCAGTGGTTTTGGGGAAATATTGACACAGTTATGCATAGCCAGTTGAAAAGGCACATCCACCCCCGTACCGGTAGCCAACAGCTGGGATCTGAGCGACTGTTGCGTTGCGGGTTGCTTTGGGAGGATACGTTGCCAGTACTATGCTTTGGGCTTGACCTTGACACGATTACATAGAGGTACCAGTACAGGGAAGAGTAGATGCACGGGAGCATGCCCGCAGCAACCTTCAACCTCGTGGTGGGGTTGTCTGCCTCGACGGCGGCTATTGCTGTCTTTCTATGGCGGCAAAGCTCAAAAGGACCCACGCCTCTGTCGTTGAAAGCCGAATGCGTTTGTGGCGAGGTTCAATTTTCCGTGGACGCTCCCACTCCGGTTCATTTGGTCTGCTATTGTGATGACTGTCAGCATTACTCGCAGTATTGTCTGGCAACAGCAGCAGGAGCCGACAAACCGACGAGAGTCGTGACGGACATTCAAGGAGGAACCAGGACTTGTCAAGTATATAGACGCAATGTGCGAGTCACATCAGGCAAGGACCTGTTGCAGTTCACGTACTACAATCCTGACAAGGTGCCATCGCGACCACAACGAATGTTTCGTGCCTACACGACCTGCTGCCACACTCCCATGATATCTGCTTTTTGGAATGAGTTGACAGTCATGGGATTGTATGCGGGCAATCTGAAAATTGGAAATGGTCCGCTCGCAGCAGTGTTGCAACCAAATGCTGTTTCAAAATTGTGGGATGACAATGCTGATTCACTAATAGTAGTACCAGCGCCCGAGTATCGCATCAATTGTGAATATGCACTTGCAGTGGAAGCAATGCCACCTCCAAAAGGTCAACGTGGCTTCCCCCTATTCTTTCTGCTTCGTTTCCTTTGGCGAAACTTTATTGTGGGACCCAAGGTGCGTGTGCCGCAAGATTTCCACATGCCACAAGGGAATGAGGCCATAATGATACAATGACAACGCCAATGGAGCAACGGTACTGTAGTGCGGTGCCGCTGAGGAGCGAGACGAAGAGAGCTGAGCTGCCGTGGAGCAAAGGCTGCCAAGGCGTCGTTGAAACTCGAAAGCACTTTGCGGATCGGACCCATCGGTACCGGTACGTCTAAGATGAACTTTCTAAGGAACTGTTGGACGAACGGAGGCAATTGGAGTTGCATCAATGAGTGATTTATAAAGTTACATTGTATGGCTAAGTATAGACGACGAACAGAAGGCCAATCAGCCGCCTTGACAACAGAACAATTTTGATACCCAGCCCAGTATCCAAATCTGGGTCACAATTTGTTGAAATCTAATTTTGGAACGTTGGACTGTACCGGTATGCAGGTCCAAGAGCAGCAAGCATCTAACACGCAGGAACTGCATCGGGTCCCTTGACAGGAGTGCGAACCGATACTTCGTGGGGGATGGATGGGCTGTCGGATGAATCGCTCTCTTCAGTAGCATCGTCCTTCTTGGTGGCCTTCTTTTCAGCAGCTGCCTGCTTCTTAGCGGCGGCCGCTTGCTTCTTAGCTTCCTTTTTCGCAGCTGCGGCTTGCTTCTTGGCCTCCTTCTCGGCCGCCTTCTTGGCGGCAGCCTCCTTTTTCTTGGCTTCCTTCTCAGCTGCTGCTGCCTGCTTCTTGGCTTCCTTCTCCGCAGCGGCAGCTTGTTTCTTGGCAGCAGCTTCTTTTTTCTTGGCTTCCTTCTCCGCAGCCGCAGCTTGTTTGTTCTTGGCTTCTTTCTCGTCCTCCTTCTCAGAACTCTTCACTGAAAAGGTTTCAGATACGTCCTCTGCCACCTCTTTCGTTTTCTTGGATGCCTTCACAGCCTTCTTCGCCTTTGCGGCGGCCTTGGGGGCGGCCTTGGGGGCGGTTTTTTTCTTGTCTCCTTTCTTCTTGGCCGCGGGGGAGAGTTTGTACGAGTTCTTGACCATGACGAGTTCGCCAGTTTCGACGCCTTTGTCGAGCGCCTTCTTGAGAAGGTGCTTCTTGACAGTGGTCTATTGCAATTGAACAGATGCATGCAAGCATGTGAGACAATTCGAGTTCAAATGAGGAGCACTTTCAATCAACCGGAGCGCAGGTATTGACTCACATCTTTTTCCGACTCAATCCACTTGGTGATGGCGAGTATTGAGGAGCCATTGCGTTCCTTGAGAGCGGCGATTGCGTCCTTGATCAAACAGATTGTCGTCATTTTCACTGCCTTTTGTTTGTTTGTTTGTTTGTTTGTTTTGTTGTCGGTGCAAAAGCTCGGGTTGCTTGCTACTTGGACAAAGTCAAGTATTTTGTGACCTTGCTACCAGCACCAGTAGACCGTGCACCAAGCGGAGCGCTCTTTGGTTTGACGGAAGCAGGTTTTGCGGAAGCAGTGCATGCAGCGCATTCACTCTCTCGCGCGTGCTTTTTGAATCAAATTCGAGTAACGTTGGCTCTAGACTAATGGCATTGTTTCGTATGCCAGCTGAGCCAGCAACGCAGCTTCTGGTGTAAGGACCAGAAGTCCAGAGACAGAGAGACAGGGTAGTTACTAGTATGCTCTCTAAACGATATGGAAGAGATAAGATGAGTTGCTCCAGGAGAGGACTATGAGATGGAATAGTTTAGGTCCTGGTGTTGGTACAGGGTCCACTCAGGATTCAGTCCACGTATTGGCAACTGGGTGTATCACTTAGGTCGTGTCCAGACCAATTCTACGAAGTGCCGTAGGTAGTAGCCAGGTGTGAATAGTGAACATCAAGTTTGAGTATGGCAGTGTTTGGTTCTGGCTGCCTCCTGCAGCTAGCCCAGGTCAAGTGAAAGGAGTGGATGAAGGAGCGGGACCTGATGTGGGGCTCTCCAAAATGGATCGGGAGTCACAGGCTGATACGGTACGGAATGGGGCTAGGCAACAACCAGGGGGGCTGGATGGGACCAAATGTTGGTCAGGCCGCAATAGCTAGGTCCGGAGGGGTCTAGTTGGGTGGGTGCTCCCTGTCTCAGCGGGAGCCCTACTAGATGTGCAGATTCTTTTTGCTTCCGAGATCCGTGCCCTAGCTAGAGGTGCACAAATTTTGCCCCTGCTAGCCTGAGGTGTGTGCCCTCCGGTAGAGGTGCAGGTGTTTTTTGCTTTTGCCCCCGAGGTGCGTGCAATAGAGGTGCAAATTTTTACCCCCCAGGGCGAGGCGTTTTTGCAGTAGAGGTGCAGACTATTTGCCGCCGAGGTGCACACCCTGGAGGTGCAGAGAAATGTGTGCAATAGAGGTTCGCTCATTTTGCCCCCATGGGCACACATTACCGGCAGAGGTGGAGCGCGGACAAGTGGCGCTCGCCCAAAGCAGCTATCTACATGTACGACTAGTAGAGGGTGATGGTGTGTGTGGGGAAGGTGTGTGTGGGAAACTCGGCCTTTACTGTTGGAATGTAGAAATCTTTATTATGATTAATTCTGCTTTGGTTGTCTTTTCTCAGTCATTCACTAGTCTTGTTTGGGACTGTCGGGCTTGCCATCCTCCAATGATCCGGTCCTGCTCCCAGGACTGGATTGGGGCTCACTCATGATTGTGAGTCACTAGTGTGATGTGTTCCATTTCCAACACCCCCCATGACGCCAACGTCATCAATGGATGGCTCATCGCTAGTGTCATCGCCATTCTTGTGAGAATCTTTCTGCGGTCTTGGCTTCATTATTGATCCTCTGACAAGTTCGAAGTGCGGTGCATCCTTGATCTCCTTGGTGAAGATGTCTGCAGAGTTCAGCTTGCCTGGGATGTGTCCGATCTTGACCTTGCCTTGCCTTTGGGCATCTCGGCATGCGACTTCTCTAATGTTCATGTGCCGCAGTTTCTTGGTGATCGCTTCCGACGCCGTACACTTCCTTTGTTGTCGTTGAAGAGCAAGGCGGTTGGCTCAGCGATGTGCTTCGCTCCAAGATCGCCGAATATATTCGAAGCCCTTCAATCATTTTGCAGCCCTCGTCCATACCTTTTATCTCAGCTTCACAAGAGCTTCGACTTGTCTTCTTCTCACGACATGCGCTCCAGTCCAGCGGACCCCCCATGTACACGACTATTGCTCCGAGAATGGATCTAACTTCCTCTTCTTGTCGCATTTCGCCTTCCAGTGGGGCCGAAGCGTCTTGTGGGCCCCAGTTGCTATCGGTGTCTCCATCCATCCGATCGAGACATCAAACGTTGGGACCGCCATCTACGGGCCAAGCAGTCTCTCCTCTCATGCACCTTGCCGGATCGAACTCCTTGCTGTCCTTGGGTGGCTGGGTATATTGGATTCCCCAGTCGGCAGATCCTTTCAGATATTTGAGGACGTGTTTGGCTCCTTCTACGTGACCAGCCGATGGATTCTTCAGGTGGCTACAAAGAAGACTGGTGGCCGTGGTGATGTCCAGTCGAGTGTTCTGGCTTAGCCAATTCAGACCACCGACAAGCGAGGAGTACTCCTTGGCGAGTTCTTTCTTCTGGTTGGGCTCCAACCCATCGTGTGGGATTCTGTCGATTGCCAGACCTGATCGGTAAGGCGTTCTGACCGCATTTGCGTCTTGAAGTCCGTGTTGATCGAGGAGCTTCTGAATGTATCCTTCTTGCGACAGGTGAACGGTGAGTCGCCCATCGGATGTCATTCCCCACTCGTAGTATACACCAAGGTACCAGGTAAGATCACCCATGAAGTCAATGTGTAGTTGACTACCGAGCTCCTGCTCGAACCATTCCTCAGTTGCGTCATCTGTGCCCCAGTACAGGCAGTCATCCACGTATGCTCCGAAGTAGATGGTGCCACCAGTTGGGGATTTTCCGATGAATAGAGCCGGGTCATTTGGACACTTCTGCAGCCCCATTCCTTCCAGAACCTTGCAAAAAGTCTGATACCAGTGTCGTGGACTTCTCCTGAGTCCATAGAGTGTCTTGTTGAGTCGCCAGTAATCACCTGGTTTCGAAAAGGGACATCCCTTTGGTGGGAGCACCACTACGATCTCATCTTCAGGTAAGTACGGATGGCAAAACGCATTCTTTGCGTCACATTGCTTCCTCTTTCTTCCTTGGGACACGCCAAGGGCAACCAGAGCGCGTTGACTATGTCGCATGATTACTGGTGCATATAGCTCATTCTTCTCCCATATTCTCTCCTCCTCATTTCCCATGACGACTGTTCTAGATTTGGCTCTGACAGGCTTTCCATCCGAGTCTGTTTTGATGGTGAGAATGTTCATGGTGGGTATTGGCTTGACTCCAAGTCGGTTCACCTCAGCTGCGTCCACCACGGTGTATGTATTCAGACGCTTGATCCCATCGTATTCTTCTCGGTATGAGTCCAACCAGATCTGATAATCCGGACTCGATGGATTCTGTAAGGCACGCCACAAAAATTGAGGATCCCCCCCTTGAAGCTCCTTTGCTGAAACGTGATGTGCCGTACCGAGAGTAACATCTGGTTCATCCCATCCAACAATTAGCAATCCTTCCAGCAGATAATGTTGCCAATACACGTCCAAGTCAGGAATAGGAACGTCCGTGATGACACGGCCGCCACGGTCTCTCTGCCGAAAACACCAGGAGTAGGAGTCCGTGTGCTTGAGGTACCCTCTGAGCATCTGGCCCTGGTGATTGAAACGAACGTGACAGTTTTGGATGAGCCAGGCTGGACGAACTGGGGATGTGGGATCGCTGTGGTCAGGGTCGTCAATCAATTCCAGTCCTGCCAATGCGTCATCTGGCTCCCAGAGTTCCGCTGGGTCCAGTGCCACTGTGGTGTCATCTTGAAGCTTGACAGTGTAGTATGGGGATCCCCGTTTCATGGGTAGCCCAATGACTTCTCCACTGGTGAACAATGGCCGTTCAGATGGTTGAACTGGTCCGGGAAGACGGAACGTGACAGTGCTCCCAGGAGGGTGTTTGATGGCTTTGCCGTGGAGTCCGTGCTCACACAGTTTTAATTCAAACCCCCCATTGTTGACCAGCTCAGGGAAGAAGTTGCGAACATGTCTACTTTCGTCCAGGAAGTAGTCCGCCGCCGTGCAGAACCTTTTGGTTTCTGGACACCAGAAGATCATTCCGTTGGTGGTGTCACTGCGTCCCAGCGCTATCCCAGGAAAGGTTTGTACCTCGAATTTGGTTCTGGAGCGACTCCCATCAACAGGTCGGTAGAAGAAGCCGACACTGCCAAACTTGAAGAGGACACACATATCAGGTTTGCATCCGTAGAAGAGTTCAAATGGTGTGCTGAGGTGTTGTTCGCTGTGTTTGGTTCCACGTGGGCCGATGTTGACAGGAAGAAGGTTCATACGAAAGAAAGCTTCTCGGACTGCCCAGAACCAGAAGTTCTTTGGGAGATTGGCTTCTTGGAGATACGCTCGGGCCATCCTGACGGCTGTGTTCCAGTGGTTCTCAACCAATCCATTCTGTGAGTGGTGATAAGGTGGGGATGCCGATATTTTGATGCCTCGACGTCTAAGGAACTTTCGAACGTTCCCCCCAACGAATCTCTGGTCAAAATCACAGTGGAAATGTCTCACTTGTGTGCTGCGTTCTCCCATATCAATGAACAGACACCACAATGCATCGATAATGGAGCTTGCTTCTAAGTCGCGGAGGCCATAAAACCAGTTCTGGCGTGTGCCTGCATCGACGATGGCGAGACCATATCGAAATCCACCGGGAGAGATGCCATCACCGTAGCATAAGTCTGCGTGCAATGTCCTCCCTGGTGGTGGGATACGTGACTTGCGACCTCTCTTTCCACGTCGCAAGTTCACGTAATCACCAACTGACGGTATGGATTCACTGGCGTTGCTATGTTTTCCATGCGTGCAAACCTCAGTAATTGCCTTGTAGTCCCCAAGTTTCCGATTCCCAAACAAGAGATGGAGTTCTTGATCGGTGAACCTTCGGGATTGCTCACCGAGGTGGCTCTCTGGAGAATAGGCGATGGGTATGTCACGGCTGTTGGTTTCTAGTAACACTCTAGCTTAGTAAAGGTAAAAATACTGTTTTACTGTTAAGCTATTTCCAAGAAGTGATCTTTCTCCATGTTTTCTGGGATTGATTCAACTTCAAAGGATATAGTGAAGGGGGTGACCATATAGATCTGTTAAACTCCCCATGTATGTAACTAGAGAATAGATATAGATATCCCCTATAACTAGATTGGGATAAACGACTAATTTGTATTGAGGTGTCTGTAATACAACCTCCAACACACTCCTGCACGGTTCCATAAAGGATACCGTGGAACGAATAATTAATGTAATGATGATTGCTCCATAAGGAACAGTTGTTGGTCGAGGGAGACCAATTGCTAGGTTGCTCGGCATTCCGCTTGGTGGCGAGAAGCTTGTCATCCATAGCAGTGCTGACAAATCTGTCACAGTCAATGTGGACATGTGGACAGTGTCGTCATGAAAAGCCACTGTGGCTACCACTCCTGTGAGTGTTGCCACTCCTGTATGACTTGCTGTGGCGGTTGGTGCCGTCACTATCCGTATCAAACCCGGAAATCCAACTGTGAACGTGACGGGAAGTTCCGTCACTGACGACTGAAAACAGAAGTCCGCGCATTCCTAACTCAGGACCCGACGTGGCTGAACCGAACGACATCGATACCATGGCTCAACCCCAAAGTGAAACACAACCACAAGCGAACGGAGAAATCAGGTGAGCAGACTGGCAATAGCCGGACTACTGATCAGCTTGTGCCATGGAAGGAACAGCTCTTCGGTTGGATTCCAAAAGTTGAGCCTCGTTGCTTTCCAGAGAAAGACCCTTCCCACGAACTCTGCCTCAACGCCCCCTTCAACAGCGGACGTACAAAGGCTCTTATGGGACCTGGCACCTCTTAGATGGCGGCAACTGGCCCGGTCAACGTCTGCTTTTACTTTCAGGTAACGCCTAGGAACGTGGGAATCCCTGAAAAGATACACCGGAGCACGGGTGCTACCACTTGCTTGATAACTGCCTGCCTGAACGCCCGAGCGCTTTCGCACTTGCAACTCAGATGGTCTCGATCGATCCGAAATCAAAGAATCGATCCGGCCGCTGGATGACGCTCGTCATTCGATGGCAGACGTTCTTGCATCGATCTGGTGTCAACGGATAATCGAACGGAGAATCAAAGAAGTTAAAAAGTAGACTTGTTTGGGGTACAAATTATCACTACCACTGCCTGCTGCACGGGCACACCTCGGAGCACTGGCATGAGACTCTGTACGTGACCAGCTGCTGGTTGGTTGACATTGGCATGCAACTGAGCGTCAACTTGGATTGCTGTGGAGCTTGAGGCGGTGCCTCTAGGATTCCTGAGAATCGATAGCACTCAAAGTGTCTATCAGTGCTTGGGTAAGCAGGCTCCTACCTTGGAAAGGCTTTGTAATCCAAGTCTCGCGTCGTCGTGCCGACTGGCGTGCAATGAGTCCAAAACAAACCTTGGAAGTAGTTGCTCGGCATCCCGCTTGGTAACGAGAAGCTGAGCGGTGGAGACGAGACAATACGGACATTGTCATCATCGGAAAAGTCTTTGTGGCTGGCACTCCTGCTGGGAGTGGTGCCACTCCTGGAAGACTGGTGTCGGATGGTACCGTCACTTGGTGTACCTGCGGCTCAGACTGGGAAGGTCGGCTGCATTGACACTTGATGGGGCTGGAAGCCCTTCGTAGATGGAAGCTGGTGGAAGCTTCTGGAAGTCGTAGACTTGTGGGAAGTGATGCCCTATTGGAAGGTGCATGGAAGCTGGAAATGATGTAGCTTGGAAGTCACGGACTTGTTGGGTTCGACTGAACCTAGTTCTTGGATGGTCTCGATGTCTGAAGATGGAATGAGGAAATGGTTGAGTCATTGTTTCCTCTTGTCATGGGTGTGTATACTCATGTGAGACTCGTGACTGCTGGTGTCGTCACTTGTGGTGACTGGTGCCGTCACTTGGTACACTTGGTACCGTCATTTGATGTTGCCGTAGCTGAGACTGGGAAGTCAGGCTATAGCGACACTTGGGAGAACTGTTGTTGTAGCCGGAACTAGGAGGAAGTTCCTTGCCACAATGATGCTTTGAGTTGGGGCTGGAAGCCCTTGGAAGTTTGGATACTTGTAAGGAAGTATTCGGTAGCAGTTGTGGATGCTCCAACTTGATGGGCTCCACTGGACCTGGACGTGTCACGGTCGACGATGGTTCGATGGTGATGTAGTCGGTAGATCCTTTGGTTGGTGATGTCACTGCTCTTACACTCCTGTGAGATGGCTGTGGCAGGACAAGTGTTGGTTCTGTCACTGCTCTTACACTCCTGTGAGCAGGCTGTGTCAGAACTTGTAGTCGTCCATAGTTGTATCTGTTGTAGGCTTGATTTGATGTACTCACGTACTTCTGTTGTCGCAATCTCTGTACAGTAGTTGCAGTGGAGCTGAGGTGTGCACCCTCTTGTTGTTTCTATTGATCAGGTTCCCGCTTGTGGGTCAAACTCTGAATGCTCCAGCCATCCTGTGGCTTGGTTCCTTGTCTTGTGAACTCTTGAGTCGCTTGTAGCTAGCTACTCGGTTCAACGTTCACTGTCGTTCTGCTGTTGTTGCAGTTGCCGTTATTGTAGATGCAATTCGTATTTGGTTTGGTAGCGGTAGATACCGTTGTTGGCTGTTGTAGCCATTGGTAGCGGTAGATACCGTTGTGGGCTGTTATAGTTGTGGCCATTGGTGCCGTTGATGGTTGCGGCATTGCCTATAAAGGCGGATGTTATGATGATTTTGTTTGTAGGCTTGTAGGTTTTGGGTACCACCACACTCCTGTGCACTTGCTGTGATCAAATAGCAAGGGCATAGACTTGTAATGGTATCTGTTGTTGCCTGGAGGTTGCTGTTGCCTCAGGTTTGCCTGTTTCATAAGGAGGAAGTGCTGTGGATTAGTTTCACAATACACATTCCAAAAATGGTAGTAGGAGGTGTTGTGGCTTCGGAAGCCACAATAAGACACACTCCATGAAAGGGTAGGAGGTGCTGAGTGTAAAACTCAATACACACTCCAAAGAAAATATTCAATGCTGGGGGCGGATGCACTCCTGTGCTTCCTGTAGCTTGCTGTCACTGCTCCGGTAACTGGTATCAGTGGCTATCTTGCAGGACGTGCTGCGCCGGTTGGCTAGCTACCTGCAATGCAGGACGTGCTCCAGTATTTACTGTACCGGTAGGTGCAGTGGTAAGTGGTAACTGGCACAGTACGGAGACTTTGCTTGGATTCGCCGTGGGGATCCTTTTGTTGCCGACGTGCGGAGAGATCTTGAGATCTGGCTCCATGCCGGAAAGATACCTTTTCGCGACGGAAAGATACCTTTTTCCTGTTCAGTGGCTGCTCGCTGAACTGCAGGCTGTTCTTTGCCATTCCGTGGAACTCCATGGTAGTAAGCGATTTTTCTCACAAAAAGCAAGGATTGCCTTCGTCTTGTTGCCGATCCACAATGGCGCTGTCGTCGCTATTGGTTGCGGCCTGACTAGTATTAGTCGTCGTCGTCTTTCTTCTTGTTGATGCCGTAGCGACTGGCTATAGTAGTGTACAGCCGTCGTGGTTCTTGTTGTTCTTGCCGTAGCAGTAGCTTCGGCCGTTCGAACGCTCGTTAGCTGATGCTGTTGCTTCTTGTTGACCGATGGCTGGAACAGTAGTGGGAGTGACTGACTAGTAGTCGCCGTCACTGTTCTTGTTATGGTCGCAGCGGTAGCACCGACTGGCTAGTGGTAGCGGTCGGCTGTTATTGTTCTTGCTGTCGCCGTAGCGGTAGCCTCAGCTTCGGCCGTTCGATCGCTCGTTGGCTGCTGTTGCTTGTCGACACTTGTTCGTCAACGCAGCAGTAGCGAACTCTTGTTTCTCTTGTTGACAGTAGCAGCGATCGTTCAATCGCTTCGGTCGTCTTTTTCTTGGCTGGTGGAATATGCAAAATTCCACTCTGTTCAGCCTGTTGCCGATGGATGCAACTCGCTCTGAGGTCGATTCGAGTGCTTGCACGCTTGAGGGCCTGTCAGTGGCTGTATGGTAGCCCACTTCTGTGTATGACAGTCCTCCTGTAGGACCTGTGGTTGCCGAGTGATCGGCCTGGTAATTCGTCTTGTTGTGCGTTGGAATTTTCCTTCGCACCTCTCTTCTAGTAGCCTATTTCGATGGCTCTCTTGTTGAGGATAGGAACTCTCCCACGGAAGTACCTCTGTGGTATTTTCCTGTTGGAACTTGTTATCTCGTTCCTCTTCCGGTTGACACAACGTGTCGTTCGTGTCGCTCCTGTTGTGTTGGTTTGCACGGTACAAACCGTGGCAACACTCGTGGTGTTTGACACTCGTCGTGTCACTCTTGTACGCTCGTACCTTGTACGACCACTTGGTTCGTACAGTGGCTTTCTTGTTGTTCGCTCACTCCTGTGAGCTTGGTTGCGTGCTTGGACTCCTAGCTAGTCGTCCCAGCTTTGCTTGCATGCAGTCTCCGTGGCAGCCTATGGCGCCACTCTTGTAGTTGTTTTTCGTATCAGTTTCCTGTACGGTGGCTGTTTCCGCAGCACAAACCTGCAGCCTGCTCACTCCTGTGAGCTTGGCGTTCGTGGCAACTCTTGTTGCCGCACTCTTACGTTCGTACGGTACAACTGCAGGATCCTTGATCTTTGCCTGTTCCATAGGTCACTCCTGTGAGCTCGCTTCCGTCTTGATTCGACCGGAGCTGCTTACTCGGTTGGACGTAACTCACTCGATTCCTGTTGGATTTACTTCGTTCAAGCATAGAAGGAGTGTAGTTAGTAATGTTCTTTGACGTAGTATGCTCTGGTGACTGTTGGATTGACCGGAAGTCGATCCGTCCTGTAGGTACTCGTGAGGCAATTTCGTGCTCTGAGGTTTGCCTGGTGAGCTGTTTTGGTAGCCCTTATAGTGGGGCTGCAGCGCACTGTCTGTCTGAACCGTTTGATGAGGTCTTTACCTAGGCATAGACTCATTCATGTACATGTAATAGGATGTAGTCAATATCGATATCACCATGTTGGTGATCTCGAATTCGAGATGTCGATAGAAAGATCACTTCTTGGAAATAGTGTTGGTTTCTAGTAACACTCTAGCTTAGTAAAGGTAAAAATACTGTTTTACTGTTAAGCTATTTCCAAGAAGTGATCTTTCTCCATGTTTTCTGGGATTGATTCAACTTCAAAGGATATAGTGAAGGGGGTGACCATATAGATCTGTTAAACTCCCCATGTATGTAACTAGAGAATAGATATAGATATCCCCTATAACTAGATTGGGATAAACGACTAATTTGTATTGAGGTGTCTGTAATACAACCTCCAACAACGGCTCTGGGGTTTCATTATTTCGGCTTCATCGACAGGTTCCATGGGGTGTCGAGTTGGAGCGGGTTCAAAGTGTCTGTTAACTCTAAGTGCTGTACCAGCCTGGGCCAGCCGCTTACTGTAACCGCTCTGTTTGCTGTCATCGTAGTGAATTGTAGATGCGTCCGTTGCTGGAACGCATTTCACGCTGCATTCTTCTGAGTCGTCTATACGAATGGAGAAGGTAGGAAAGCTGAGGATGCAGTCATCGTGGTTGGCTAAGATGCTACATCCAGGCCCTCTGCGTCGGTGTTTTCTGACAGAGAGGAGTCTTGTAGATAAATCTGGCACAAGCCACCACTCTTCTTCGCGGATGACCTTATTGTCAATGCGGACCTGGACGGTACCATAGCCGGCGATGGCGATGGGTGTGCCATTAGCGACTCGGATGTAGTGTCCTTCCAGTGGCGTGTACGCGATAAAGTCTTCTTTGTATGGTGTCATGTCACCCGATGCTCCAGAGTCAATGCATGCCAACCGATCCGGTCGGCATTGCTCGACGCGGCAAGCCGTGTCAACAACATAGTGTCGTGGGAGTGACTTTATTGCTAAATAGGCTGTCACTGCAGCTGCTAGTTTGGGTCCTTTCTGTGTGTACCGGCAGGTTTACGTGATGTCGTTTCTGTGATTGTCACTACTACTACTTAACATGTAACTACGTGTGGTTGCATCCAGTGGCTCATTTTCCTGGCAAAGTCTTGAGGTCAACTCAAGACGGGTTTCAAGGTAGTTTGGGTGCAAATAGCAGGTGCTATCAGGTGCAATAGGTACAATCCTTTGTCCTGGTCAACAGGTACACTTATTTGTTATGCTAAACTAAGAATTGTGAGCACACAGGGCTCCTAAAGTCAAATACAGTGGCACATTTCGAATGGCCGCGAAATGGGACTTCCTACAGGCCGTAAATGGGACTTCCAGCCACTCTTTGCATATGAACCTTCATCCAAGACTTCACCTGACCACCAAACATTGATATATAGGGACATTCATAGTCCAGGACTTCATAATGTCATCAAACATATAGTAATCATGTTTGTCCCAAGACCTCATAGTATCTTCCATCATCTAGGAGTCTTGCCCAAAGA
>CAICTM010001291.1:0-32287 GCA_903772945.1 Seminavis robusta | reverse complement strand
CCGATGAAGACTTCTCCATACGTCCAGCCCATCTTGATGGTCTGATCGTGGAGGTTCAGATCCATTGATGATTTGGACACTTGAAGGTGTACTTGGCGCTGTCAGCATCTGCTGAACAGTGCGAAGTTCGTAGGTGGGTGGAGCGAGAATCGTCGATTCGCATTCAATCAGTCGATGGTGATGAGAGGAAGGAATTGGTTTGTTGCGTGCAGCTTAGACTGAAGGCTGGTGTACGCGTCTTTGGCAATCTTTTGGTGAGGAAATAGGTGAGGGTAGCTGACAGCTATTGTGTTTGTTAACAAAATGCACTACGCTAAAGGCTAGTGTAAAGATCTTCTCGAGTGTTTTTTGAGTTTTGGAGAATGAAAGTTATTGAGAGGATAGAAAGCTATGAAAACTAATTCAACGAACTTTTTCACGGGAAGCCGATAACCGAAGCGCTTACCTCTCTGGATCTGTCACTACAGAACCACACAAACCACTAATGGCAAACAAACACAACCAATCGGTCATACCTATACCATTACACTAACTATTAGCACCATTAGAAGAATTAAAACGAAGCGAAAGGACCTCAGGAAACCTGTTATCTGTTATATTGTTGAAGAGTACTGTTTACTATAGGAATCCACTCAAGTTATCACGGAAACACAATCCATTTTTCCTCTCTTTATCCCTCATTCAAGCCCCATTCAACCCCGGTTGACAGGATCGATACTCCTGGTATCTCCTCCGCACCTCTGCTACCAAGCGACTATCAACGCGGCGTTCTCCGGTCCAGATTAGAAAAGCCATCCCAATTGAAATCCTACGAGATCGGCGGGTTTTCTATTCTCGACCGCCGACGGCCAAGTTGGAAGAAATTGAACACAAGAAGAAGTCTCCGGTCTTCTGGAGCGTTCCTCAATCGGGTGCATGACTTATATCGAAAACCGACCCTAATTTTGGGTCGGATTTAGGGACGGATTCCCCTTTAGGGTCGGGTTTCGAAACCGACCCTAAAATTAGGGACGGATTCTGAAAAAACGTCCCTTATTTAGGGACGGGTTTCGATTTAGGGGCGGGTTTGAAAACCGTCCCTAAATGAAAGCGGGACTGCATGGTAAATACATTGAAATCCGACCCTAAAATAGGGTCGGGTTTCGAAACCGACCCTAAAATTAGGGACGGATTCTGAAAAAACGTCCCTAATTTAGGGACGGGTTTCGATTTAGGGGCGGGTTTGAAAACCGTCCCTATTGCTACATAGAATTAGGGTCGGGTTTCAAAGATTTAGGGTCGGATTTGGGTCGTATTTTAAACTCACCCACGATTGAGGGACGCTCCTGCAGTACCAGACGAGCAGAGAAACACATACTCATTTGTTACTTGCTGTTCTCTCACTGCCGACGGCCCAAGAAATCCCATTGTCACCCTTTTCGTACGATCGAACGATTCATCATTCCGCAACAACAATAGGATCGGTTAACCTTACCCCTAAGGCAACTGATTCATCCGAATCGCGAATCGAATCGAATTATCGATCGATTCGAATCCAAGACTCGCTACTCCGTGAATCGATCAATCTTCCCGCGAACGTACCTCTTCCTCCGATACGTACCTCTTCCTCCGTACGCAGCCTACTATCATCAAGCAGGACTTCACGAGATACCTGCAGTGACCGTCGAGAACAGAAACACAGCTGTATTTCTTACTTTCTCACCGGCCACTCTGGGTTTCCCCCGACGTCCTTGTTGGAACTGATCCTAAGAATTGACCACAAGAAGAAGTCTCCGGCCTTCCACAGCACAGTACAGAAAACAATTCCCATACGTGTCATTGTTGCTTTCTGAACTAAGCTCCTGACGGCCGAAGAAATCCCATTGTCACCTGACTCACCCGAACCGCGAATCGACTCGATTCAACGAATCGAATCGAATCCAAGACTCGCTACTCCGTGAATCGATCAATCTTCCCGCGACCGTACCTCTTCCTCCGTACGAAACCTCCTATCATCAAGCAGACTTCACGAGATACCTGCAGTGACCACCAGAAGAGATTACACCTGTATTCTTACTTTCTCACCGGCCACTAGTGGTTTCTCCCGACGTCCTGTTGGAACTGATCCTACTGATCCAACCAGTCCTTATCCCTATACAGACTGATTGCACTGATCGACACCTGCTACTGTTACACCCCTCCATTGATTATCTAACTCCTCTCCAAGAGGAACAACAAAACAAACAGAGTTCCTGTAAGGACTTGAGTTCTTGTATCTCAGGCTTGGCTGCATTTGTTAGTTTCTCAGCCCCTCCCTGAGATACCAGCTCCTCTCCAAAGGATCTCACCCCCACAGAACAACTACAAAAGTTCCCTCTAGCGTGTTTGGCTAGATTGTGCAACACCTTCATTGAAAAGCCACCTCTCTGCTACTGCACCTGACTCTCCTACTGAGTGTGGTCTCCAAAGGATTGAGCCCCAGACAGAATCTGCAGCGTGGTGTGGCATAGATTTAATACATAACTGACTCTATCTCTCTCATTGATTGTTGAGTGACTCTCCAGTGACTTTCCACAGTTCCACCTGAATCGATACCCTCTCCACATCTTGGCTTGACTCTCTGTTGCATTGTCATCCCTACAAAGATTGAGTACCAGCCTTTGAGACAACACAGTGTCATCCAGTAACACAGCCCATCAACCAACAACACCCTTGATCCCCCCACCACTGCCTCTACTGGTATAGCGTGACTTCTCCAGTTTTCCCTGAAAGAATCCCTAACAGCCTTTGGCTCTGATACCATCTTCTCCTGCAGGTAGTGGTATACTGCACCAGACTTGGCCACAGCCTTTGATCCAGTGGACACAACAACCCAACAACTTGATATAACACTTGATTACCAGTGCCTCATGCATTGCCCCTTGAATACACCTTCTACATCAATCATCTCGCCACCTCACAAGCAACCTCCATTGCTTGGTTGAGCAACGACACTACAGTCAAACACCAGGATACACAACTCTCCACCAACCACCCACCACCCACCATGACTTCCCCATGTCTACCACTACTCCACTCAAACCCAAGGTCCTCCCAGCATTCCCCCACTCCCACACTTCACCAACCAACCACATCCACATCCTCCGCAGACTTCACAACACCACTCCCCATGATCAGCCAACAGCTCCTAGAGATGCAGCCATCTTGAGGATCACACCCTTCCGAATCACACCCTACCCTATCAGAGAGGATGCCTTTGTTCTCACCTTGAACACAGGCACGCCTCTATCCTACAACACACCATCAACCATGCTACATCCCAACTCCTACAACACACTCCAACACCAACAGGTCTCCCCTCCTGCCCCTGGCACCAGCCCACTTCCAGTGCCCCCTTATCCTCCTTCTATTGACTCAACACCCCTCGAACAGCCCACAACACTCCAGCAGCCACTGTGCCTCCCTCTGGGAACCACAGACTGCCAGTGTGTCATTTGACCCCATCTTTTGCCTGCTTGTTGGCCTCTATCTAACAATTTTTGTGCATTGGATGGGTTACACCCTGCTCTGGTCCAGCCTGAGGAGTACCACCTCCTACGGGCTCTGCTGGCATCTTGCCTTGCATGCCAAGGCCCTTGCCACAGCTTGGGACCTGATCACCCAGACACACTTACTGGCGAGCACTCTTTGGTCTGGCAATCTAACTGGTCCTCACGGTCCCTATGGTGATAATGGTTTCAATACGACAAAAATCCTGTGTAAGCCCCTGTAACCCAGGTTTTGCGCTGCAGGTTCCCTATCAATGTGCTCACCCCCTACCCAGGGCATCTGTCTACTTGGTGCTGGCTCCACGTTGGGCCAGTGGATGAGGTCATGTTGACTGGGCAAATAAGTAGATGACGACTCAGCTAGGTGGGGGCTTCCCCACCAATTGCCCGCGTCACAGAAGCCACTCCGTGGCCATAGTTTGTTAAACTAACGAGTATTTTACACCCTATGAAAACTAATCAACGAGAGAGATCCACAATCAAAGGATCGTAGATCTGAACTCCCGCGGGAGACTGTAAAGTGTGATAGAGTAGGTTGCGGTAGCAATCCTACTCACTCCACGATCCAAAAACGGAACGCGTGGAAGATTCGTCTAGCATTTATCTAGTAGCGTGGAATCTCTCCACGCCAGCTATATATCTAGCGCGATGTTTCACCATCGACCTAGTATGACTAGCGGTCATGAGAACCCTGTCTCAATGACTATTCACGAAAGACTCAGTCATGAGTCGAACTCAAACCCTATCTAGGATCGAGTCGCGAATAAGGCTAAGAGCCGTGTATTGCACCTGTCATGATCAGAATCTTTGCATTCTCCTTGAGTAAATCGGGCTTCATCCCGAATCATGCGTATTTGTAAATTGCCCTTTCAATTTCGTTGAGTGATTTGCGATGTTTTCGGGTTTTGTTTTCCGCATCAAACTCCTCGAACGGAGAACACGCAGTTCTGTTGCCACATTGCCATGACTTCCGACGATCGCTGAGTTTGGAGGTCATGTCATGGATGTAACAGTCAATTGCTTCAATCAAGGCAGCGTCGTCCCCTGTGAACTCTCCCTTCGTTGGTTCTTTGTAGCTCTTGTCTGTTTGAACGAGATACTCTTCCACAAACATGGCTGCCCACCGTGGCCTGCCTCGAAGCCAGCTTGTTACGTGTCTTCGGACATTCTCATCGACGTTTTCAAGTTGCAGAAAAGTCGACAAATAATCCTTCACTTGAGATCCTGTCAGCGGCAAGAAATTAATGAATGCACTGTTCCCAGAAGTCTTTTCGTTCTCCAAACCCTCCATCGACATTCCTGTGCCCGAAAAAATTGGGAAGGGAAATTTAGTTGGATTCGCAACAGAGATTCGTGTCTCCAGCAAACCCTTGAAGATTCCAGAGAAGCTGGAGCGCTTGTCCCCTTTGGTCCCTAAGAAAAATCCCCTCTCATCATTCAGCAGAACTTGGGCTTCGTCGACAAATAGTACGGTTCGCCATTTCTCACAACTCACAGCTCATGTTCGTCGGCGCGGGCCGCAAACTTAACGCCATTCGGTAACTTTAACGCTCAGAGTCCCAAAATCTGGGAGACCCCACTCCCAGAATCTGGGAGTGTCTACATGTAGGTTTGGTAAATATTGGGTCAGATTTCTATTTAATTCCCGCATCTACCTGAACATTCTGTCTTTGAATTGTCGGTTGATGGTTGATGAGTTTGCTATCATGTACAAAGGAGGTTCTGTTGAACCAGAATCGAAGAAGACGGCTGTCGATCGGTAGCACGACTCGAGTTTCCACGGATGTCCAGGACCGTCCGACGGTTTTCACTCAGGACTTCCACCACTGGAAACAAGCCCTTAAACAAGCCCTAAAAGCTTTAACAAGCCCTTAAACCAGCCCTTAAAAAACAAGCCCCTAACAACCAGCCCTTAAGTTCTAAAAACAAATGCTTAAGCCTTAATGTACACCCCAAAGAACAACCCATTATCAGGAGCGAACAAGCCTATAAATAAACAAGCCCTTAAAACAAACCCTTAAATCTTCATTAAGCCCTTCAACAAGCCCTTAAAAACAAGCCCTTAATTGTACTGGATTCAGTCGTGTCAAGTTTTAAAGCCTGAAAGGAAAACGTGAGACGGTCCAGGAAGGCAGCCGATTAGGCCTTAACCCTAGTTCAACTATCGAATCGCTGAAATTCGTTCCTATTCGCGTTGCGCGAGTTTCCCGCGAGTCGCGCTGCGCAAATAGAACAAATTGCGCGACATTACCGCGTCCTCGCGCGACTTACATCGTTTTTCTTAGCGTAAATACTAGTATTTCTAATTCGCTCAGTGCGACATAGCGCGAGTCGCGAACGACTTAGCGCGAATCGCTGGAGTGACGCATTTATTTCAATCAACCCAATCTCTGAAATCGCCTGCCTTCCAGAGAGGAGGAGAGGTGCATTACGGTACAGTCGTACGTACGAAGCGAAGATCCACCGGTTCGCGAAGACCATCGCAATTGACTACTAGTAGTAGATATCGTGGAAGTTCAGCGAAGCGTGGAATGTGTCATCTCCCTTGTTTGGCCACTTACCACTTTTTGGCTGTTCAATGCGTTTTGGTACACATCTACCACTCTGCTCCGTTGGTCCCTCTGAAATGTGTCGACCGAAATGGCTTGCGTTGACTAGCGCAGGACTCCTGCGTTGGGTATGCCCACTGCGAGACACGGTGAACGTCCACCAGTATCATCACCTCCTCGAAGGAAATCGAGCTGATCATAATTTTCGAGCTGCCACCTTTTGAACAGCTTGCACTTGATCGAGCGCACTCTCCAGCTCTGTAGTACTTTGGATCATACTTCATCACTCCTCTTAACTTGTGGCTCAAACATCGGCGATGAACGGAACAATGGCGCCCGAGACGACTTGTCTTGTGATCCATGACAGCGAAAGCCTCATGAAGGCAGTTACATTCTTTCTAGACCACGATGGAACCGACTCCGCGGCTGGGCCCAAAAGAGTCCGCGTTCAGTTGAAGAACCAGAAATCTCATTCCTTCGATGCTCATTCAAGCTTCAGCAATCAGAACTTTGACGATCTACTCGACGCAATCGAGGCGGCCAAAGGAGTGTCTATTGAATCCTTGTCGCTGGACATGAAAGTCTTTCAAGAACTAGTGGATGCTGCGGCCGTGGACCGCTTCGTTGGAGTCTTCGGGGAAATCCAATCTCTGAAAGAGCTGGTTTGTGATGGTCGGTTTTATTGTGGCGGTGCACTTGATTTCCAGAACTTGACCATTTTGCTAGAGCGAACCAAGTCGATCTCAAGCCTCGTAATCAACGACATACTTTTTGACGGGACGACGCAGTGGTACACCGATTTTGCCGAAGCAATAGCTGGACTCTCGACACTCACCCAGATCAAGTTTCGTGAATGCAATTTGCTAGCTGCACAACGGATCGCCACCAACATGGTCCCTGTGCTTTCAGCAATTGCCAAGCTACCCCTCTTGACTGACATCGACGTGTCTTGTTGGGTTGCTGGACCTGAAGAGACCGATTCTGAAGAGCTGGCATCCATTTTGTCCACAATCTGCAGTCGGCCGAACTTGACTTGTTTGGAATTCAACTCCCTGCTGAATCGAGAGCATTGTCTGCCCGCTATCATGTCTGCGATCATGACTAGCAAGTCAATCAAGGTCCTGACTCTGTCCGTCACGGTACAGAAACTCGATTGTTCGTACCTGTGTGCTATCCTCCTTTCTAACGCCATCTTGGAAGAGCTCTTTATTCGTGTTTGTGACTTTGAAGATGGTGCGATTGCTCGGGACTCTGCAGACGGTGCGATGGCGTTAGTCATTGATGCATTAAGAACCAATGAAAACCTTCGGGGACTTACCTTGAAGTATCGTCCAATCAGACACTTTGCGGGATTGTTGCGTGGGCTACAGCGGCGTAGGCTCCTACTGCGGCATGGGCAAAATCTGCAACTGCCACGGCAGCAACCGCAAATCCAGTATCTTGTTGCAGCACCACCAATCCAGAATCCGCCACAAGGCAGTGATCATCGCTTTTTCAGCAAGCAAATCCAGGAATCCATGGTGTTCATGCTCGCAGATAACATGACATTGCAAAGTCTTTGCTTCAAGGGCTGGGAGGACACGATCGACGAGCTCGAGACGGTAAAGCGAATGCAACTCTTTGTCTCGTTGAACAAATGGGGTCGTAAACGCCTCGTGACGGAGTCGGGCAAAGTCTCCCCGCTGGAGTGGGTCAACGCCTTGGCGGCAGCTAGTGACAATGTGGACGGTCTTTTCCACTTTCTTTCTTTGAATCCAAGCTTGTGCTCGGAATGAATGTGTTGTGATTGAAATTCCATACAGGTCCAAGTGGAGTTTTTGGCTGCGATATCTGGTTGCCTTCGACTCTTTTGACTGTCCTATATCGTGTCAGTAATCCTTATAGATATTTTAAAATACAATCGAAGCTATTTTTAGTAAGGTGCCAGCGTGTACTTTAACCACCTCGTCCTGTGGTCGACTGTAGCGGTAGATCTACGCGTTTCCACATTTCGATTTCAGGGGGTGGATGATACTTCGTTCCAACCTCTCCATAAGTCCAGTGAGTCGAGTCCAGGTTGATGAGATCTTGTCCCAGAGACCGCGAGCGTTCCTTCTTCCAGAAGCAGCCAACAAATGTGTGACGTGGACATGTATCTTTTTCTTTCGGCTTCCGTCTGATGACGACAACACTCCAATTACAAACATGAGAATCCAAAGAAACCTGGAGTGTCAGACAGAAAGGATTCATATGCCCCCTGGTCGTCTCCTTTCCATAAATCTTTTATTCCAACACCTAACTCCCTTTATTGAAACAGTATTCGCGCGCTCCGCGCGCTCATCCCTTTCAGCTTCGCCCCGAGCCTCGAAACTGCTCCCTCGTCATTCATGCAAAACATGTGAAGAACGCAAGGCGACTTTCATGTGCATGTACATGCGTTGACTGTATCCCGTCATACAATACTAGTCGAATACGTAGACTTCTACAGAGGCCTCTAAGTAATGCACGCGGGGTATAATTCAAACCTCCACTCCCCAAAAGTACCCTTACCCCTAAAAGCAAATCGTCTCCGGGAGACGAAATATCAGTGGTGCTTTAGCAGAACAACACGTACGCAATGCCTCCCCAAAAAGAGGCCTCGACCTGCTGCTTTTGTCTTTGGGGACATGACCGAGAAAATGCCAAGATGTCGCCGCCGACCATACTTCGTGTTGTTGCTGTAGAGGAGAAGGACATTCATTGAAGGAAGCTGTGTGAGGAAGACTCTGAAGAGGTTATCTATCTGTTCCACCATGGGCTTTCATTCCCCTACCGCTTTTGTAAGCTACCCAAATGCAGTCTCGAATTATCATCGGATACCCCAAATGCCAATGCCGCTGGGACGTCTGCCACCGACGTCGCTTCAGTTATCTCCACTGTCCGACTTTTCACCTGCAATAATACACTCCTTGTGGGACACTACCACTCATCTGGCAGATGCCATTGCGGCTCCCATGAGCGGCGATCATGGTTCCCTCATGAACAGTGTTTCCAACGAAATTCAAAATATGATGACGGAATCCGAGCATGTGGAAATTCCAAAGGAAATGGAAATGGAGTCACTCGAGTTTCTCGGCCACGATTTGTTGCTCTTTCTGGCCGTTGCCGTGTTGGTGGATCCCCTGGCCAAAATTATGGGAGTGACACCGGTGCTGCTCTACCTGGTATTGGGTTTCGTGGCTGGACCGTATGGTCTCTCCTTGTTTTTGAGTGGTACCGAAGTCAATTCTGAAATTGGTGATTTTGGTATTTTATTCCTCTTGTTTGTGGAAGGTCTCCAATTGAGTCCAGAACGATTAAAGGCGCTGGGAGGATTCTTTTCCCTGGGTATTGCACAATTGCTGCTCAGTGTGGGAGGCATATTCTTTCTATTCTTTTTTGGAGGACCCTATTTGCTACCGATTGTCCAAGACTTGAAGGTACCTATTGATTCCCAAACACTCCAGTTATTGGAAAAACCAGTCATTGCCTTTAGCATTGCGGCAGCAGGAGCCTTGTCTTCCAGTGCCTTTGTATTGCCAATTTTGAAGGAAAAAGGATGGGAAAAACGTGCCGATGGCATTGCTGCTCTGAGTATCTTGTTGTTGCAGGATTTAGCAGTGGCACCGTTGCTGGTGGCATTGCCCTTGATTGCCGAATACGAAAGTAATGGGGGCAGTATTCAAGATCCAACCGCAGTCGGAATCTTGGCAGCCAAAGCAACAATTGGTTTTGGGTCCGTTTTGGTATTGGCGTCGGTCATTTTGCGACAAATCTTTCAGGTAGTGGCTAGCTATGGCTCTTCACAAACTTTTGTGGCGGCATCCCTTTTGGTGGCAGTGGGGATGGGTGTCATTGCCGATGATTTGGGTTTGTCGTCCACAACGGGCGCATTTGCGGCAGGCGTCATCTTGGCAGAGTCGGGTTATCGGGCTCAAATCGAAGCTGACATTAAACCCTTTGAGGGAATCCTGTTGGGTGTCTTTTTCGTCACGGCCGGTGCGTCGCTCGATCCAATGACTTGTATCGAGCAATGGCCTACGCTCCTGGCGGGGATTGCTACCTTTATTGGGATCAAGTTAGCCATCATCTTTGCTGCCGGAGAGTTTGCTTTGGGGCTAACACGAGCTGATTCAGCACGAGTGGCACTCTTGCTGGCCGGAGGAGGAGAGTTTGCTTTTGTGGTCTTCAAACTCGCAGAAGACCTCGGGGGCCTCCCTCCTGATTTGGCCAAACTCCTCACCGCATCGGTTGTCATTTCCATGTCGCTGACACCCATCTTGGGCATGGTGGCACAGGCTGTCGGCGACAAGCTGGATGAACTTGAAGGAGAGGCCAGCATTCCCAAACTCAATGGAGTGAATGGGGAGACCAAAGATTACGATGTCAACCTTAACGATGAAGAAATGATTCGAGAGGCATTTGAAACCTTTGATGAAGACGGCAACGGAGCTATATGCGCTGACGAGCTGCAATTGGTCCTTACCAAGCCAGGAACGAACACCATGCTTTCCAAGGAAGAAGTTGAAGCTGTGATTGCACGGTTCGATGACAATGGAGATGGGATGCTACAATTCGACGAGTTCGCGGCGCTATGGACAGCCAAACGAAGAGGTGGCATTATCGAAGTCAATAAATCGGTCGAGGCAAGCAAAAAAACTCAATCTCTGTCAAACGCAGTTGTGGTTTGTGGCTATGGGCAGGTGGGACAGAAGCTCTGCGCGGCACTGGACGAGGCGAATAAGGCTGGAATTGGCGGTGGGGTACCATACGTTGCTTTTTCGCAACATCCGGAACGTATTTCTCTTGGAGTGTTGAATGGAGCCAGCGTAGTGTACGGGAACGGTGCCTCTCCATCCCTCATTCGAGCTTCTGGAGTGAAGAAGCCATCTGCGTTTGCTGTCGTGTACAAGAGCGAAGGAAGATGTTTGGAGGCGACCATCAGGCTGCGAGAAGCCTTTCCAACCGTTCCTATTTACGTTCGCACAGGTCGATTTGAATCTGCGAAACGCCTGTCGGAGGCGGGTGCAACAGATGTGATTGTTGAAACTGAGAAGGTAGCAGAGGCACTGCGAACTCTTGTCAGTCGATACGGTGACACGTCGGTAGCTTTGATGAAGGACGCTCTATTGGCCAACGGTAAATGCGACGAAGACAACTGTGAATTGCCATTCACAGAACTCGAACTTGCTGATCTTGCTTTTGAATGCGAAAAAACTCCCGAAGAGTTGAAAGAGCTTTACGATGTCTTCTCCACTAGTCTGGACAAGAATGAAAATGGAGAGGTGAAACTAGCGGAACTCCGCGACGAGTTGATGAGGCAACGAGATCAACCCCTTGATGACAAATCGCTAGCAGAGTGGATGGGCTACGAAGAGGCGTTGTCGAAGTGGGTGACTGGAGACGCGGAGTCACGCTGGGTGACATTCCCTGAGTTTGTCAGATTTTCTGTTCGCAAACTTGAGCCACATGACTAGCGGGTTAAACCAGACACAACAATACGAAGTGTCGTATTTGGTGATCGCCATCCAGAGCCAGACAACGTGATATCGTATCGGCCACCAAGGATCGTCGTGTATGTCACCAAGGGTCGGCTGGCTAGAAAATTTGGTAAACTCAGTCATGTGCCTATCCGTCCCTCAGGTCTTGGAACGACCTTGCCATGCAGCAGAGATGGCAGCCTCAGGAATCAATCTGGGTAAAACGGGAACGCTGCTTCATGTGCGGATTAATGCAGCAGGCAAAGAGCTCGAGGCCATAGTGGTAGCGCAGCTGATGATCGAATCAAATCAGCAAGAAAGATGTTGCTTACCAGTAGCCAATGAACGAAACAATAAGAACTAGAATTTTCCTCAGGTTGACTGTTTGCGCCATGGTCTTGTTTCGCATGCACCTGGGAACTGGGATAGCTGCTTCTGAACTCCAATCTCGTTGCTTCGGGAGCGGAATGAGGAGCAACATATCGTCGAAAGCAGCACAGATCTCTTTAGAAAGCAAGTTCCTGAAACACTGAAACCACACTAATTATCACCCCCTCGGTTACTGTACTAGTTAGTACCTACTGTATCACAGTCGCCTGCCCTCTGTCATTTTTATCGGTGTCAAGTTTCGTACCGGTAGGGGCGTGCGTGCTTATGCTTCTCCAGGTGAGTCACGAGTGACTCAGCCAGTCTTCGCCGCGCAGGATTTCAATTATTTCAAAATGACGTTCTAGGGTTCAGGCTAAACGTGGCTTCAGCGGTCGGAACCCGTCCCCGCAGCGTCTTTTTTTCCGGAGTTGCAACGACAGCACCGCATCCTCCGAAGAGGACACCGCCGAGGCAGACAACAACAACCAAGCACCCAGGTAGCATCAAGACCACTCTGAGAGGCCCAGAAAGTGCCTTGTTGGGTGTTATTTGGTAGTATAGAGCATGAAATCAGTGCTCATCAGTGGCCCAGTCTCATCTTGTCACCTGTTGTTTTCCATCTGGCAGAATCTGTCATCTGATTTTGGAGGTGGAAAAATGGGATGTCACCATGATGGGCTCACTTTTTTGTTCAACCGGATTGCTAGAGTTGCATACCCAACCGAACAAGGAAGACTTTCGCGATTGTTGATAAGCCTAGGCCAGATCAACCCCCCAGACCTTATTCAAGTCTACTTTTACCTTTTCTATCAATCTTCTATTCAATACCTATCAATTGCAAAATGAAGTTCTCTTCTTCTATCATCAAGCTGCTCTCGTGGTCATGGACCACCGACAACAACAACAGCAACACCAAGAAGACCCCCGTTCTCAAGGTCGCCAATGAGATGACGGGCAACAACAACGACAACAAGGATGTTCCTGCAGCAGAGGAAGTCCCAACATTCCAACTGGACGAGTTGGACAAGACATGCGTCGAAACCGCGGCACTGTTGCACACGTACGGAACGAATCCTGATGTGGAATTCCAGCAGCACGGTCGCTGCCTAGGTGCCTACGACCTTTCCCTGGTTCCTGCGGATCAGCATGGTCACTACGGATACGACAAATACAACCAGCACCGGCCCAAAGGCTGTCACATCCAAACCAGTCATTCAGCCAACGCTCGCTGGAAGACCCATTACGGCCAAGACACCGAACGGAGCAATGGAAACCGTTTATCCTTTGCTCCCGTCAACACTGTAGTGGGGTACTCTTCTGACAAGAGCGAACAAGCTGAGAACCGCCGTGTCTATCGAGACATGAACAAACATGTGCCACAGGCCCGAGACGAATACTGGCAGGAAGCCCAACAACAATTCATTTCCGTCGGCACTCCCACACCCCACGAACGCGTCTTGGATCTTGTCCAGTTGATTCAAGAGTACGGATACCAACAAGTGGCCAAATGGATCACCAACAACAAATGGTTCCAAAGCGACAAAGCATACCTACAAAAAGCCAAACTGTACATTCAAATTGATGCCGTGCATCAAGACCTCGAGGGACTTGTTCGTTTCATCCAGGCGAAGAAAGGAAATGACAAGAAAGTTTCCCACTGGTTCATGGTCAACGAAAAGAACCCTTACATGTTCGAACTTGCCATGTGCCACTTGCACCACGGAGGAATTCAGCGCAACGCTGACGACGAAATTTGCACCTTGAATACGCGAGAACAGATTGCCAACCGACGATTTGTCTATCGCAAGGTCAAGGACTTCTGCATGGAAGATGCAGCACCCGTAGTAGTAGAACAACAACCAACAACAACTAAAGACGTCGAGGCAATAGAAAAAGTCTCGATCGTCGACGACGACAACAAGATGGCATCCGATGCCACAATCACATGCGAAGCAGGGGTGGTTCCCACATGCACAGCAGTGGTACCATACATTCAAAAGTGGCATGTGAAACACTTCAAGATCAGTGTGCATGGACGACAACCATTTGTATTGGAGATGCGAATGATGAGTGGCGTGCTACTTGGAGTGGAACCCAACAACATTCTCGCAGCATTGATGAAGGATTGTGGAGACCTTGTCGAGGAATTGATGCGGCGGCACAAAACACTACGATTGGAGGCAGGCGTTGCCTCGGACGATACTTATTACGAATTCGTGACTGGCCAAATGGAGGCTGAAGAACCACTGGTCGAGGCAGAGGTCAAGGAACAACAACAGCAAGTTGATGCTGAAGAACCACTGGTCGACAACCGAGTCGATGAGGAGGACAATGTGGACACAGCACAATCAACTTTGCGACGATCAAAGAGACGCATGGCGGCAATTGCATCTCAGAGAATCGCTGAACAAGTCAAGGCAAAGCCCCGGCGGGTGGCAGAACAACCTAGAATTAAACGTAGACGCGCGACGGCCACCAAGAAAAAGTCGACAAAGCCAAAGACGAAGGGCAAGAAGAAGACGACGGCACAACCTGTGACGGACACACAGCAGCAAACAACAGTTCAAACGACAACAACGCTTTCTGGACGGCGAGTAAGAAAGCCTGACCGGTACATTCCAGTCTAGGACAACAGGTAAGTGAGTAAGGGGGGCGACGACGGAGAGGGGACTACTAACACATGAATACAATACACAATGAGCAAGCATCTGGTGGGGTGCAGGGCTATACAACAATTTTTGCGGAGATGAATACAGTTGGTTCAATCGAAGGGTCACATCGAAGGTAGCCAGGTTTGTGGTTCCTGTGCTAGGCAGCCTCTATTGCAGAGTGCTTGTCCGAACGTCCTCCACGCGACGAAAGTCCAAAGTTAATACCCGTGACACCTGACAACCAACCTCTATCATTGTTGATGCTACAATCTTTTAAATACAACCAAAACATATACATAGAACAATAACACATAGTAGAGAATCTTGCAACAACAAAAAACAGGTCTTCATTCTATAGTAGACTAGTTGTAGTCATAGTTCTAGCTCATACGATTTTAGCAAAGAGTGACGGGATTTTAAAGTAAATTTTACACCAACTAGTTCGAAATCAAAGTAGTCTACATCCGTGGCAAGCCTGGATCCTTGCATCCCAAGTTGTCACTTGGACCCTTTCAGCTCTCGGCTCCTCTCCCATTCCTCAATGACGGGCTGCGGACTCTGACTCGACTCGCACCCATTGCACGGAAGAAAATCTGATGGAAGGATCCAACCGTCCCCCAACACTCGTCTTTTATTCTGATGTATCGCGCTGCCTTATTTCGCTCTTGGTATCTTTGCGGATCCGCCATCAAGACCGGTCTCTGCTTTTCGTTTTCCATTTTGATGTGTCTTTTCTTGGGACGTAGGAAGCAGCGCCGTTGCCAAAACACAAGGCCGATGACTCAACAAGCCATAGAGTATATTCGTCAACCCCTCTGGATATTCTTCCAGTTTCTCATCGTCTTTCAAGACTTTCGAGACGAGACCCAAGAGCAAAGAACCTGCCGACATTTCATCCTCCTCGTTGTAACGCCCGAGAAGATCCCTCCCGTACTCGTTTAACAACAGGTAGTATTGTATATTCCCGTAACCCCACCGTGGTTCCCCATCCTCGTCGGATCCTTCAATATTATACCGAAACGACTGCAGCGTCGTGTTGTCCCGTTTCAACGCCCTCGCAATGACTTCCACATCCAGCCAATGATCAAATGTCAACTGCAAGCTTTTCAAACTCGTATTGCTCTCTAATGCCTTGCTAAAGAGTGGAATGTTGGAGAGCTGCAATTCCTGAATGGAAAGATCTTGCAGAGTTTGTTGTTGTTGTTTCAACAAAATCTTCTCAATCGCTTCTGTGACTTGCTTGGATGCCTCTACCGACAAGGATTCTCCTGTATAGTAAATGGACAATTCCTTGAGTGCTGGCAGCAGAGGCAGCTTTCGCAAAAACGCCGTAAATGTCGATTCGAGTTCGAATTGACACGAACTCAATTCCAATCGCGCCAATCGACACGATTTCCATAATGATTCGTCGAGTGGTGCCGAGAGAGGAAGTGATCGTTGAATGTGACAGGCATCCAAGTCGAGACTTTTGGGTGCGTGTTGGAGGAGAGTCATGTAGGAAACGAGATCGGCCGCCGCTTCAAAGTGGTTGCCTTTGATTCGAATGTGTTTCAAGGATTGATTCTGACGCAGTCCATCCGTGAGAGCATGCCAAATTTGCAATTGTTCCATTCGATCATCACTTGCTGCGGTATTGTTGTTGTTGGGTAGCATGACGGTGAGTGTTTCAAGACGGGACGTGGCGGCCACAATCTGCATAATGTGTTGAAAGGCTTTGTACGTCATGTTTTTGTCAAAGGATATTTTGATATCGGATGGACCAATCATCGTAGAAGTAGATGATCCGCCCGCCATCACCATGACCTCCAATCCCTTGGCGACGCACAAGTCAAAATTGCGGGCCGTGACAATAAATTCTTCGGCCCATAGCTTGGGTGGTGCCTTGGCCATCAAGTAGACTATCAACGGAGGACAATTGGCTTGAATGGCCCGCAGCAGGATATTGACAATTCCAGTTTGTTGAGTAAAATAATCCCCCGTGAGTAGCAAATCGCAGAGTGCCTTGTGGTGTGCGTCAAAGACGGCTGGATCCATGAGATTGATATTGTCTCGACTGCTGTCCTCTAACGTGGAATCGACCGACGTTCGTCTCAGGGTGTTGGTTTCAATGTTATTATTTTTCAAAATGCACTGTTCCATGTAGACGACAAAGGGGACATTGACGTTTTTTCCCGCCCGCGTAATGGCGTTGGGATATTGCGTGGTGAGATAGTGAACAATCTCCAGGTCGGTCGCCACGTTTTGATAAAAGCAGGCGACATGAAGAGGTAGTAATCCGTGATCTGTGGAATCCCAAGTCTTGATGACATCCGGAGCCAATTGGTGAATTGTTTGGACTACACTAAGAGTGATTGCTTCCAAGCGCAAGACATGGCAGAGAGGAGGTAGCTGGATCAGAATGCTGTTGGGAGAGAGACTCTGTCGAAGACGAGGTTCTCTCTTGACGCGTCGGACCCAAAGGCTTCGCTGCATCTTGGAACAACCAAACGAAAAGGCTTCCTTGGCCAAATCGGGGTAGCTTTGCAGGAGCGCTACCACAAACTCGAGGCCTCTGGAACTGTTTAACGGGGCGGAAGCAGCATCCTTGTTGCTCTGGCCAAACAGCTGCGTCAACCGGGTTCGTGCGTCTTCCACAGTGCCTGGAATGGACCAGTCATCATCAGCCCCTGTTTCACCTTGACACACTAATCCATCAGTAACAGACTCCATTCTTTCTTCCCAACAACAACTAACTAACTAACTGTGCTTGGACTCGACTCAAATGGTTACGGTGGAAGGTGGCAGCTCGTCCGTTGGCTCCTGTGCTCCAGTTTCCGGGTTGTGGATGAATTCAAGCCAGCATGAGCTGGTTTAGATTGATTCATTCTCGTGAAGCTCAACTGTTCTTTTGCTCCACGCCATCATGACGTCAGTGATACTGGTACAATACATAATTTAACGGCCGCTTCGGAACAGTCCTCTCTTCGCCATCTCGGAACTCACATTTTTCGCCAAAAACAAAAAAGTGAGAGGACTGCTTTTCCAAAACACTTTTTGTTGGTTGTTTGCCTGGTTGGAACCGAACAACTTGTTGAGCAACAAACAACAACCATGGTGCTCTTTAATGTCCTCACGTCTCTTCTCTGCTTTTGCAGTACCTTCAAAATCAAAATGTACTTTGGGGACAACTACAGTTGGCAGGGGCGAGACTACGAGTTTAAAGAGTTTTGCTGGACGCGAAACTATTTAGGTCTCAAGAGCTTTGGCGTTTGCTGGTACGGAAACAGAATGTTTGGTCCCTGTCTGCCCGACGCCGTTTACATTACGCGCTGCAAGGTGGATGATCCACGACAAATGTGGACCTTTGAAGACGTGAATGGGGGCGAATTCTTGGTCAAATCGCCCGGAACGGGCACGTGTCTGGAACGCATCAACAACAATGCCGTGCGAATGCGGATATGCGACCGGTCCAATCCAACGCAGCGATTCTACACATCTCATGGATCCAGATCGAGCGAGAAATTCTCCATTTCACAGAGTGGCAAGTGTCTGGGACAAAAGCACCATCCCAAAAAGGGCGAAGTCATTGAAATGGAGTCCTGTAACACGTTGCTCAAAGATGATACCCTCTTTGTTGAACGGAGTTGGCTATAATAGCTAGCAAGCACATGGCAAGCAACAATTAGGAACAGGAAGGAGTAGGTTTGTCATTTTAGACTTGATGGGAGCAAGTGTTGGAACTCTTCCAATCCAACATGATTGTATGATGTGTCGCTGCTGCGACATAGAAGGACGAGAGGCCAGGAGTTTTTGCACCACGAGCGGGAAAGGAGGACCCGTGGCTCGAAGCAGAGAAACCCTCTCTAGTTATGGAATAAGTGGCTATTATAAAATAAAATTTGAAAACGTTTGACTTATTATGTATATACATCTTTGAGCATCATTGTGGCCTGACTGCGTTTAGAGCATGGTAAAGACGGCCACAAATGTTCCAACGAGGGCGCCTCCCAACATGAGTTTCGTGCTTCCAGATACCGCCCCGCAATCAGCGGCAGATTCGTCAGCACCGACAGGAACATCCGCGAGTTCAACGACCTGCGACAAATCTCCGCGGGCTGTACAGTTGGCTTCTTGCATTTCAATCGCTCTGGTGTATTGGACCCAGCCAAACTCAGGCGACGCAGGCCCATTCTCGCTACAACCCCAGACACCCGAAGCGTACGCTTCTGTTTGACTGACATTGGGGTAGACGGACGCCCCCATCATATTACATTGGTTCGGGCAAACCACAGTTTGAGCGTGAATAGCAACTTCCTCTGCAGTGCAGTTGCTGTTCTTGTAGCAGTCGGGACAACTGGCAGGCAGATAGGGCAAGAGTAATGATTCGTACCAGTCCGAATTGCACATGTCGAAAGCACCGAAATCATCTTCAACGTTGTTTCGAAAGTCAAAGAACGTTGGGACGCTCTCCATGTAATTTTCAGTGCAAGCACTGACATTTGCGAATGCTCCAGTGCCGGCTGTGAAGCATTGTTCCGTGTTGAAAGCAACCGGCGTGTAACTGTAGTCGTCCACGTCTTGTACGGGATATACCATCATAATGGCATAGCACATCTCCTGAGAGTAAGTAAGCGCGTCGGCGAAACACATAGTTGAGATAACTGACAAGTGATGATGCAGCAAGGAGGGAGTTTTCGAGACGGATACCTACCTGTTGTGTCAGATCTCCAAACGAAATGTCTTCGGTCACCCCGGTAGTATCATAGTGGCAATTCATTACAAGTTGATCACCTGGATCGAGCTTGCCCAGCGGCGATTCTTCCAAGGACTGATGATTAAAGTCATAAAACTTTTCATGTCTCAAAGGACCTAGACTCCTTCCGTCTCTTTCAACGTTGATATCCATGTTGAGCCCCGCCAAGTGCATGTGATGGATGACACCCAGCACAGTGATTGGTTCGCGCCAATTGTAATTCGTGCAACTGGACGGAATGACCATGGGGTCCAATGCATAATCCGACTGTCCAGCAGGGACGGAGGGTCGCTGCCAGGGGCCTAAGTTAAGATTTGTTTCAATCACAGGAAGCAACCAAAATTAGTGTCCGACACTCAATCGAATCGACATTTACATGCGAACAAAACCACATCCACTACTTACCCGTGCCACCATTCAGCGCAATAACACCAGCTTCTTCGGGTCGTAACTCGGTTGTGAAGTATACTCGAACACCGCTGCTATCTCTGATGTCTTCAACCAAATTCGGGTTGTAGTAGTGCATCTGCAAGACCAGCATGGTCTGCTCTCCTCCAAAGGGAAGACCCACATCTTCAGGAAAGATGATATCTTCACTACCCACTGCCCAAGGCCATTTCATGATGGAGCACCCACTGGGCATACTTTCGCATTCGGGGATAATACTGTGATGCGCTGCTGGTACACTTGATTCGTCATCTTCGTCATCGTCGTCGTCGCTGTCGTCGTCGCCTCCACAGGCATACAAGATCATGTGGTGTACGAATTGCTTCGAATCTTCATCAAGAACAGGTGAGAATCGAGTCACATGAACTTTGGAGCCAGGTCCGAGCTCCTCGTTGGTATTGGATTTGGGTAGCTGGCTAATATCAAAGAAACTGCAAATGTAAGGATTGGTTGGATCACTGCCTCCCTCTCCAACCACAACGGGTACATCCGGCATGAGAATATCCAGGTATGGCAATCCATCTGTACTGGGTACATCCTTGGGAGCTCTCATTAGATTGGCGTGGAACTGTCCTCGACGGCTGCCATGAAATCCAAATGTATGGCCGTCACCAAAAGCCCAATGCATAAAGACGCTAATATCTTCAATCGGATAGTCATCATCGTCACAAGAGTTCATGGGTATGAGGACACCCCAGGAGGTTTCACCACACGATGTCTGATTCGCAAAGAGAAGCTTGACATCCTGAGAGGCATCCAAAGAGGGAGTCACATAGTCTCGCGAATGCCTGTCTTCGGCAATCCACTCGCCATTTTCTTGACGTACTACCACCTGACTAGCCCCCTTCATGCCACCATTTCCCGCAAGGGCAAGGGCCGTCCATCCAAAGGTATCGCGGGTAGCATGGAGGCCTAACATGACGTTTCCCTCCTCGGGAAAGGGCGTGTAGTACATGAACAAGTCTGGCTGAATCTGCTGGCAAAAGGCCCAGTCCGCCTCGGTGAAGCGGGTGTCATCGAAACAATACCTTTCGGCGGCGGCCAAAGTGCCAAACGAAGCCAACAACAGCAAGGCCGCCGAAGCGTTGGATAAGCTAATGCGCATGGTGCTCGTACCAAATAATCGTAGTGTGTGATGTGATGAAGGGCGAAGTTGAGAGGGAAAAGAATGAGGGTACTAGTAAGGGGAAAAGGGCGCTGATCAACCAAGAGCCAAACCACCAACCACCGCAGAAGATCGCAATCTTTGGATCTTGGATGTCAGAGAGCTAAGTCGTGACGAGAGGTGAACAAGGATCGTACTGATTAACATTATAGTGCGACCTCCATGCTAGATATTTAGACAACAAGAACAAAGCGGATCAGGGCGGTGGTCACCTGTCTAGCTACTAGGTCTATGCATCCTACAGTGCCTACAGTAGCTACGGAGTCTTCAGCCCCTCATGAAAAATAAATGCAAGAAAGACTCATTTCGAGAGAAGAATGGCCAAAAGGCCGAATCTCAATTTCAGAAAGAATGATGAAAGTCAGAAACCCTACGTACTAGCTCTAGCTACAGATTGAACCAGCTACTAGTAGATAAGATGCCAGTAGGAAATTGTGAATCAGCACCTCCAGGTAAAAAGCTTCAATTAAGGATGTTTTCACTCTTTTGCATACCTTTTTTTCGAAATGGGGGTTATAAATCTGCCTGCTGGCTCTCCAGGGTGAACTTTCTGAAAGCTTCAGAAGCACTCTTAAGAATCCAGAAGGCTCATGAGGTGTTCAGAAGCCTTCTTAGACTTTAAGAAGGGCTTCTGACATTCTAATTATACTCAGTTATGGTTGTCCATTGTACAGGAACACTACGTAGAGCTCTACTGAAATTCCAAGACTGAACTCAGGACTGAAGTTGAACTTTCTTTCAAAATGATTCAGAAGGTCTCTGACAGAGAAGTTTTTCTTATGGTGTCAGAAACCTGCTGAATTCCGTCTCCTTGAGACGGCGCACCTTTTGGTTACCCCCTCAGTTGCACTCTGGAACCGATTTGCCGGCGTTTACTGTGTGAAATAGAGTAGCCGCACTTCAGTTGCAGAATCAACGGTCATGTGTATCCATAAGTAACAGGTTCTTGTTCGACAAAAATAGATCGATTCGTGGAAAAATGACCGTTGAAGTTACTAAGGTTAAGGATAAACCGATTGAAGCGAAAGTCCATTATTATTGAAGGCACAGCACTGACTTCTCTCCCTCATTGAATTCGTATGGTAAACAGGAGGTAAACCAAACTTGGCCGACAACAATGCATGGTGAGTGCTTTATCCAATCGGCCGATCGATCGAATCGATTCGAGGTAAGCGTATTATCAAGAGTGTTACTTGAAGGTACAGCGCTGACTTCTCTCCCTCATTCAATTCCTATGATAAACAGGAGAGAATTCCGAGCTCGGCCGTCAACAGGTGAGTTGTTTTAATTATTCGAATCGAATCGATCGGTCGCACCTCTGTTATCCAAGCCAAGCCGGCTGTCTCTGGTGCAGATTGGAAAACCATCCCTCATTGAATCCTATGGACCATGGGATGGCAGTCAGTTCTCGGCCCATGATGGCCAAGTTGGTGCAATTTGAAAAACAAGAGTAAGTCTCCGGTCGTCTGCTGTTGAGCACAGAAAACAAAACTCATATCTATTTGTTGTTTTCTCTGCTGCACTGCCGACGGCCGAGGAAATCCCATTGTCGAGGTCGAACGAACGACGATCCGGATAACAACAAGAGAGGAGATCGCTCCGGAGAACAAGAGGAGGTTCTGTTAACTCCAGCCCTACCAACAGTCTGAACGGTGGAGATCGTCGTCGAGTCATTGAAAGGCAACAAGAGGAGGCTACGCGACAACACACACCAAGAGACTGGATCCTACTACTGGATTCATCCCTCCAGTGTTATTTCCTAGTGTTTGGTTGGTGATTCCTGTGTCGGTACCCATTCTCCTGTATGCACAAGTCGGTCGTCGAGGACTTGGTGGAGCATGGATTGACAATATTCCTGTATTCATTGTAATGGTGAGGCAATGGAGCGTAACGAGCAAAACCGAACCTGAGTGTGTTCGGTACTGTTGCCACTGTCACCGACTGATGTAACTCTACGGTAACTGGCTACAATGGCTGGATTGACAATATTCGGTTGTGCATGTATTCGTCATAAGGATCCAATGAGAGGTACAGGTAACCGTAGCGAGCAAAGCCGAACTTTCGGTACTGTTGCCACTGTCGTGGATGTAGCTATACTGCTGCCGGCTACAATGGCTGTATTGACAATATTCGGCTGTGCATGTATTCGTCATAAGGATCCAATGCGAGGTACCGGTAATGGAGTGTAGCCAGTAAAGCCAGCTTTACAATTAGCAGGCTTATTCTAGAAAATAATCAATAACTGCTCACTTATTTGGAAATACAAACTTTACATCTCTTAGATCGTTAGATTAATCAATCCACAATGGTATTGTCGCAATTGACAATATTCGGTTGTGCGTGTATTCGTCATAAGGATCCAATGCGAGGTAACGGAGTGCAGCGAGCAAAGTCGAACCTGAGTGTGTTCGGTACTGTTGCCACTGTCACTGATCGATGAACTCTACGGTAGCTGGCTACGATGGCTGGATTGACAATGTTCAGTTGTGCATGTATTCGTCATAAGGATCCAATGAAAGGTACCGGTAACGGAGTGTAGCCAGTATAGCGGAACATGAGTGTGTTCGGTACTGTTGCCACTGTCACGGATCGATGTAACTCTCTGCCTAGGGTACCGTAGCTGGCTGCAATGGCTGAATTGCATATGGATCCCAGTAGCCAGCAAACTGAGGAAACAGGAGACGAAAGCTGAAAAAAAGCCAAATTTCCTATTTCCTATTCTGGTGAAGCCAAAGTATAGGGATAGAGATAGTCATAAGCCAACAAAACTGAAAATCAAAGGCTCAATACAAGTTAGGGGTAGGAATAAATCATAAATATTTAAGGTTAGTGCAATAATCACAACAGCACAATAAGCGAGCAGGAGCTGTAAAGGTTAGAGTTACAATAAGGGAATGGCAGCTGATAAATTATAGAGTAGCGGGCGGCAACACACGACGTAGTCGGGTGTTGTCGCCAGGACTAGCTTTTAAAATAAAAAGAAGGTTGCAATGAGGGAATGAATGATATCAGGCGGCAACACACGATGTAGTTGAGTGTTGTCGCCAGGGCTAGCTTGAAAGATGGGTGCAATCCGAACATAATCCTCCTTCTTCTATCTGTCTTTCTGCCGAGGTATCGCAGCTCCCGCTGACTTATTGGTATTTCCTATTACCTCGGCAGTCTATCTGCCTGAGCCCTCTACCCCTTTTACCTCGGCAGGTAAACTGCCTGAGTTCTCAACCCCTTTACCTTGGCAGTCTATCTGCCTGAGCCCTCTACCCCTTTAATGGCAAATATTCTGTCTGTGGGATCCCCTTGTTTTGTGTTTGTGGGATCCTCCTCATTTCCTGTCTGTGGGATCCCCTATTCCGGTGAAGCCAGGGTATAAGGATAGAGATAATTTAAGTTGGCAAAACTGGAAATTGAAGGTTCAATAATAAGTTAGGGGTGGGAATATATCAATATAATTTAAGGTTAGTGCACTCAGAACAGAAACACAATAAGCCAGCACGTGTTGTAAATCTAGAGTTACACGATCGAATGATAGCTGTAAATTATGGGTTAGCCCGTGGCAACGCCAAGGCTAGCTTAATATAAAACAGAAGGTTACAATGAGGGAATGATAGTGGGCGGCAACGTACGACGAAGTCGGGTGTTGTCGCCAGGGCTAGCTTAAATAAAAAAGAAGGTTATAATCGCCGGGTGTTGTCGCCAGGGCTACCTTGAAAGAAGGGTGCAATCTCAAACATGTCATCCTTCTTCTATCTGTCTTCTGCCGAGGTATCGCAGCTCCCGCTGACTTATTTATTTTCTCCAAGGGCAGAAGATCCATGCACCCAACAAACGTTCCGTTGTCGTTTGTTGCAAATCAATTGATTGATCGAAGGATACAGTCGCAGCGAGAGTTGTTGCATTTGATATCAGCAGCCAACAGTTCAGGTAGGAGCCAACAGTTCCTCGGAAACAAAGTACAGTATCATGGATACCCTCAACTCGGATTTGGTACTGCACATTGCGCAGTATTTGTCCGTCTTGGACGCTGCTTCTTGGATGCAGACGTCCAAGCGATACTACTATTTGATCCATCATCTCCGTCGTGTCTTAGGTCCTGAAATGGTTGCTGGAGCTTCGGCTACCCCCGTCTTGACGGCACTCTACGGTCTACGACAATCTCCCACGCTGGCTCTGTGCTACAACACGGAACGAAGCACGATCGGCGAAGAAGTGGCGCCTCAGCTTCCTTCCTCCACCGTCATCTTGGGAGCTGTCAGTCAGTCCATTCAAACCTGTCTCGATGGAAAGGTCGAATCTACGTCACGTGCGAATGTATTGCTGGGAAATTTGGGCACGGATGCCACCATTCAGCCATTTGTCTGGCAAGCACAAGGTCGTCATGGCATCGAATGGGAAGGTGCCGTGGAGAATCAAGTACGAGAAGCTTTCGATGCGTCCACCAACAGCTACCAAGTCTTTATGGTTTATGGCTGCGGCGATGGATGTGGTATTTTGGAAGAATTTGTGCAGTGCGTCCAGGCACTCCATCCACAAGCTGCCATTGTGGGAGGAATTTGCGCCTCGGGATACGTCTCCAAGGCGGTGAATTTGCAAGAAATGGATCGTGGCATGTTGAGCTCCAAACGAGTGGCCGTACTCAAGCAAATGTACGTCAATCTTGGAGGGAACAAATCGGTTTTGACGACTGTGACCGAAAAACAAACTCTGGTCGATTATGTCTATGAACTGCTACAATCCAGACCATACGTACTCGAGCCACATTTGGAAGATGCCGTGTTCGGTGTGGCTCTGGGAGGAAATGTACCCATTCAAAGTGTGGTTTCCAGAGGTGTTCGACGTTTGACACCACCGGATACTGTTTTGCAAATCCAAGAGTCCCGCTTGTTGGGGCCGGCTGTGACTCACAACTGGGAACATCGACAGATGCGTACGGTTGCACCGGGTTTTCACGTCGTTGATACTGTCGTTGACAAGCAAGACGACAAGAAACCATGGGATGTCATGAGCTTCCTTGCGGCGGCCCAGCAACGGGGCGATTCACCCGATTTTTGTGGTGTCCGTCGACGCAAATTGGTATCCCAAGAAGGATCAACACAGGCATATGTATATGAGGATGTCTACGAGCTGTACGCCTTGGATTTGCACGGGGACAAACTGAAGATCCCAGTCAACAATTCCGACATGTTCACGCAACGAACGGGTTTGTCAATGTCTCATGGCATGGCGCAGGTTTTGACGACGGCAACAGCGGATCCACAGCCACACAACAACGGCGACGATTTGAATCAAGCACAGGTCGATTTCTTTGCTCTTGATGGGGACGCTTGTGCAGAACACGTCGAGACCACAATGCGACAATTGCAAGCCCAAGTTGTGCAAAACGATAAGGAGAATGTCCTCGCCGCAATTATGGTGTCGTGCGCCGGACGTGGGCCAGACGCTGGATGGTTGTTGCGCCGTGAAATGGCGGATGCCAACGCTTTCAGTTCAGCTTTTGGTGCCAAGGTGCCATGTGTTGGATTCTATGCTGGGGGTGAAATTGGTCCATTGGCAACTGCGCCAGCCCCCGATGCTGATCCATCTCGCAATCTGTTTCAACGAGGCAAAGCTGCGCTTCAGGGATTCACAGCTGTCTTTGCCCTCTTTATAGCACCCAAAGTGGATCTGCGGCATGTCGATATTGATGATAGCCCCGAGCATGTTTCTGAGTTTTTTAACAAAATGATGGGGCGACAAACGTCCGGTGCGTGGTCAGCTTTAGGAGATGCCCCTTGCTTGAACTGAACTGAATCGAATCGAATCACCGCATTAAAACGGTTATAGCAGTGGTTCACGGCTGCGTTTTATTTAAAACGAGTTAGATTCACGATGATGTTATCCTCTGCAAAATGCCATAAATTTGTGTAAACTTAATTGACTTTGATTGATCAGAAACGACTCTCAGTCTGGACGAGTGAGTCGCCACGAGACTACTAGATTTTTCAAACGCATAGCGTTAGTCGTCGTGGTTTGTTGTGTCCGCCAACCAGTTAACCCCAAGGTATCTGTCTCACACGTCATCTCGGGGACGCTTCTGGGCCTTTCTAACAGGAACACAGACACGCAATACCACCATGTCTTCGTACGATTGCCAGCTATTGAACTGGTCCTGCCTTGTGGAAACCCAGCATCCCGAATCCGGATCGGGTGCCCCCAATGCCAATTCTCCCTCGTACCAACTTTCATCTGGAACAAGCGATTTCATGTATTCCACGTCAAACGATGGCAATTCCTTTCTGATTTGTTCAATGAAATGCTCTCTGTGAAAATCATCCTGAGCCCAACCAAAATGTAGATTGCATTCTAGGTCATTCCCCACGCGTACAAATTTGCGCGGTTCGTATATGACGCCGAGATAATTGTGTGTGTTGATGTATTGCATATTGTGGCACCTTTTGGCAAATAGGAACAAGGTTTCTCGTTGAGGATTCTGCTTCAACTCCTCTAGCACTAAATCAGCAGCATCGTCAATCAGTGCTAAATCCTTGAGAAACAATTTGGCCCGAATTTGCGATTCCGTGTCCAGTTTTTCAAAGCTAATCATGCTGGGATCGTCCAATGTTACGCCGTAGTATTCCAGTACACACAAGGCGTCTTCCAGCGTGACATTGGGCGGCAGTGCGGGTCGATTCCCTTCTTTGGCTTGGTCGTCCTCAATGATTCGTAGTTCGGCGTGTTTCCAACGGTACGTTTCGGCAATCATTTCTGCCAGACAGGGAGACCATTCTTCACGACAAGGAGACTCTAATGGCTTTGTAATGAGCGGATTGCTGGCCGTTTCACCGGCCGTCTTATTTTCGTCCGATTTCCACTCATCATCGGCCAACTTGGTGAGCAACGAATCGGAAAAGGCCTGCAAAACTTGACGAGAGAGAGAGATATCAATTTCGTCCACTCCAGTTCCTGGCTGTCCTTCAAACCGAAAGTAGACAATATCTGATGACTCTCTCCTATCGCCTTGGCTTGTAGTGGCTGTTGACATCTTTCTGTTGTTCTGAATTGTGCAAGTGGGTGTTACCGGCACATGCATCCGTGGTTGTTGTGGGGTTGTGGGAGTGAGCGGTGAGCGATGAGCGAGGAAGGAGGTCCTTAAATAGAGAGAAGACGTTAAATCTAATGGCCGTACCGGTATAGCGAGACTTACCGGTACCAGTACCGGTATGTTAGTAACCAACTTTGGTGTCGTCGCCCAGGGTTCGAGGGTTCCACCGCCCTTACCAGTACCAGGTACCGGCACCAGTAGCTCCACCGCTGCTTGGTTGATTGAATCATTCTGGAAGCTGCTACAACTAACTGCCAGGTCTGCGTCCTTCGCTATCAGGCACTAGTACCCATTTGTTCAAAGCGTGCCGTACGATGAAAGCCCATTACGCTTGAAAAACGATGCGGGTCCAATCGTCCCAAACTTCCGCTTTGCAGGAGTACGACTGTACGCTGCATCTTCTCACCAGAGAAACGGATACATGTGCCGTACTGCCTATCGTACAGCGCTACTGAATGATTCGATTTTAGAGATCCCGGTTGGTTCCGTGGAGGAGTTGTGAAGAATGCGATGAAGACGATGCGTGCACGAAACGGGGTGCAGCCGCGCCAGCAAAACCTCTGCCATACCAGCCAGCAGCGAGCCCAGAACTGTGACATTGCAACGAAACGAAACCTCCGACATGACAGTCCCAGGCGCGCTAACGTGTGCAGACGAGGAAATGAGCCAAATCGATGTTACTCCAAGTTTTGATTGCATACATGGCGTTCTTGTCGGCACCTTACGGTATCGCAACGGCGGCGGTGGCCCCGGAACGAAGACGAGACGGTCGAGGAGGCTGTTACTGGTATAGTCCCCGTCGACGGTCGCGGCGCATTGCTCACGCCGTCGCGTAGTGCCGTCAACGCGAAAGGAAAGCTAGTGAGAACTCTTCTTTCATCCAATTGCATTGGAAGGAGCAGACTCCCAGCAAAAGAAGGTAGCCAATTTCAGCCCGAGGAAAGGCGACGTCGTCGGTCGCTTGCCTCAACAGTGCGCTGCATCGTCGCCAAGATGTGATGTTGTACATTTCACACGCTACCGACTCATTGAAAGGTATGGGTAATGAGAAATTCAAAGTTGACCTAGCCATTATTTCTTTGTGTTATCTGTTTGAGATGAGTGTTAAACCTATAGTTGCCATTTGAAAGTAGAGCATTAACACCAAACGCGGTCCATATACCCACAAGTGATCGTTTTGAGGAGCTTAATGGAATTATTTAACGAAATGACTGAATGACTTAGAGGGAAAGTGGAAAGACTGGGTATACACGATCGAAAATGATGCATGTTTCGAAATTGAAAATCGCTCGAAAACACTGCATCACCACTTGGGGAGTGCTTTTTCTCCACAAACAGGCAAGACACCCAACCAAGAGCACAGCCAAGAGCAAAGAAACGTAAAACCAACACTAGCTGGATCTCGAGACTACAATCAGCGGCCGGGACGGGGGGGGGAGATACAAAACGGTTGACTTCGTAGATCCTGACTGTTTAAACATCTAATAAACCCTAACAGTCAATGTACACTGGTTCCTTCTGGATCGTTTTCGGGGACCCCGAGGACTCTTCTTCGTCACAACTACTGATGCCGGTCTCAAGCCCAGATTCGTCTCCAATGAAACTTTTTGGTTGCACTTCCCGTGAATCCACCAACATACTGCTTGGAACATGCTGCAATGATGATGAATTTTCTTCCGCAACCCAGCTGGCAACAATATCTCTTCCACGCTCCGCCCATTCTTCGCGATTCTTGAGAGCATAGTTCAGGTACTCATCACTGCTGACTCCAAAGACACCGCAGTCTTCCAGCTTCTTTGCAAGAGGAATGATGTAGTTGTCAAAGAAGCCAATCTCACCTTTATACCAAAAATCAGCAGGATTCTTGGCAAAACGCCCAGCATGGAAGGCTGCCGTCATCTCCAAGAACAAGCATTTGTTCCATTTCTGGTACACATGCCAGTGCTGCATTGTGTGAGACACATCAGAAGCTTGGATAATGTGCTCAATCTGCAAGAAGAAAGAAGCCAGGGTTAGCTGCGGCTGTGTCATTTTTTGATGTGACTCATTGAGACCATTCAGAGCAAGGACGTACAACAATCGTGGCTCGTCTGTCACTATCTTCAGCAGCTCCAACCCTCTCATGATCGCTATTCTTGCCAACAACTGCCTCACCAGAAAAGGCCTGCGCCCATCGTCTCTTGCGCAAGTCGTTCAATTCCTTATCAAAGATGTCGGTAGCTAGCACAACGTTCACAATGAGCTGACGGAATCGTACAAGTTCATCTTGGCTAGTGAAAAGACAGAGCCGAAGATTAGAGTAACAGTCCTCCATCAACACATCCCATGCCATATCCAGTGAATTCTGTGTAGATTCGATTCAGTGTTAGAGTGGAACGTTGATGGGGTAAGCAATGACCACAAAAAGAGTATGTCGGACTGGGATACTAATTCACATACCTGTTCAGCAATGCTCTGGTTGCTGTACTTTGAAGCCAGCCTAGGTTCTTCTACAGAAAGCTGCGTATTGGAGACACCACGGTGGTCCCTTCGCAGATAGAATGACAGGAAAGCATTGTGAGGGATGCATCTTGCCAGATTAACAATCGTAAGCACCAAGGGTGACTTACACATCATGGATCAAGCCTGAAAATGTCATCGCAAATGCGGCCATGGGGTCTGTACTCAGACCATGTGTTAAGTCGTACAGCTGTTGCATTGCAACTTTCTTGGCAGTTGGATTGCTTGTGGAGTTGTCAGCATCATCGTCAGATAACACTGACACAATGCGGTTCAGCAACTTCTTGACGCTCATGCAAACATCTGAAAGAGCAAATGTGAGAGGTGGCAGAGTACTTTGACCGATTGAAGTGCATGACAGACTTACGGCAGGCATGCTGTGGTGGATGAAAAGAAGAAAAGGCTGAGTATGCAAATGGATATGAAGTTGACAAAACTGATACAACTATGTTCCATACCTTGAAGTTGTGGAAGTTTTTTCATGGTACATGCTTGCAATCCTGCTGACATAATGAAATTCACAACAACAGATCAATGACAATCTGCCTGTAGTCTTCCTCCTTCACAGACTTCAGGACATCTAGTCTGGGCATTCGTAAATTTCCTTGACCTCACCAATGCATGTCTGCCCTTGTGGTGGGAAGTAGGAAGGTGCTACTTTTCTTTGCTTGGTCTTGGAGGTACCACGGGCGTTGACCTGGAATCAAATGGAAGGCATTAGCAAAACCCAGAAAGAAACTGACAGAATGGGCAAAATTAACTTAAAATCTTCTTGATATCATCCAGAAGAACCTGCACTGTCCAATTTACAAGGCTTTGGTCAATAGTGCGCTCTGGGTCAGATAAATCAGGAGATGGGGAGTCATCGGACCCGCTCACGCTTCTAGAGGACCGACACTCCGAAGCGTCCCCTTGACTGGAGCCTTGCTTTGAATAGAGAACAAGCCAGTAAGTCCTTTGAGAACGAAATAAAGAAAGAGTTAGTGAATCCAATTGTGTGTACAAATTCACCATTGGTTTGCCTGTCATGGTGGGGCCAACCATGACCATCAATTCCAACTCACTTTATGACACCTTTTCCTTTTGCGTTGACCTCATCTTCTCGAGGTATCAACCAATCCTCGTGGCCTTTCGGAGAAGTAGGCAGTGGCTCTGAAACCTGGATCTGTTCTTCACTCCGTGGATTCCATAGAGAGGCAGTGTTGACTACACAATCAAGAGAGAAGGGTAGACTCAGGAAGTCAGATTTGGGAGCACCTTTCACAGGCGCCAAGATTAATCTTCTTACCAGTGTCACCAAAAAGCTGGAAGCGCGCCTGTGTTGAAGAAGCATTTGATTGTGGCAAATTAGCATCACAATATCTGAATCACTGCTTGGGAAACATGCATAGGAATGACCTACCCTGTCCCCTCGTAGCACCCCAGCAGTCACCGGACCCTGCAAGTCAGATGAGAGGTGTGAGATGCGAGGGACTTGGTTTTCTCTCTCAACAGAAGAGACTCATGGACTGGCCTAGCACTCACACTGTGCAATCCAAACCGCATCTTGAGATTGGAAGTATCAGGCCCCTGTATCCACAGCCAGCACTGAGTGAGGACACGTAAAACAAACAGGAATACTACATGTTGTTGTGCTTACCAGTTTGCTTTCCAGTCGTCTTGTGATGTCGTTCATCTTGTTCTGCAATCCAGGCAAAGCGGACCTGTGGAGGTTTGAAGATGAGTTGGAAATGTTAGCCGTAGCGAAATTGCTAGACACACGGAATAGTGTAGACAATTCTCTTTTCTTCTTT
>CAICTM010001290.1:0-32346 GCA_903772945.1 Seminavis robusta | reverse complement strand
TGGATGGCTACAGTATACTATAGCCACCCGACTTTGTTGTGCTTTGCCTTGTTAGTCACAATCTGAGATGCTCCAATACCCGATGGACCAATAGCTTCCATGAACTTGTAGGCTCGTTGAATCATTCTTTGTCCACCAAAACACTTTCACTTCTTTGGGTGGTGGCACTCATTGTGTGATAGTTGCACATAAAATAGATCGCATTGCTGGGTTTCAGCTTAGATACTGGACCACCCGCCTTAGGATTGAATGCTGACAGTGCCATCTCTCGTATCTGGTCCAAGGACACCCATTGCTGTAGCTGAGCCTGTATATCCTCACAATTATTAAGAACCCTGGATGCAGCTTGACTCTGTACTGCTTTGCAAGAGTTCTGGATTGACAGTGACTCGCCAACTTTGATCTGCTCCAGAATACCAGCAAACCCAGCTTCGACTAGGCGGCAGTAATGCTCGCATTTTATATTAGTATTGAGAAAGGTCTTTGCTTTAGCCATGACTGATTTGCAGCCACCACATTCTTCCATAAGCCACTGGAAGAATTGCACCGGTAGTTCCTTGTCATACAGGTTGGAGTTTTGAATATCTGTCAGTTTCCGCTGGTCGTACAGCTGCAAGCCAAATTTGACTTCCCATGGTTCCCTATTCGAGACTATCGATTCACAAAAGAAGTGCCATCGAGGCCAGATTGGACCAAAGAAATCCTCCGTGGACTTAGTACATATATCTGCCTGTCTCATGCCAGCGTACAAATCAACCATCTTTGGCTTTTTGAAGCCCGACTTCTTCTGATACTTCGGTTTTGAATTTGCTTGGCCCCTGCCATCAGTCAGCTCTGGCTGTGGGATTTCATCAGCATCGTCTCCCTCATTGATTGGGTCGCCATTGTCGTCAACCAGAATTTGGGGGATACTATCCGTTAGCTCGCTAGCAGCAGCGTTTTCTTCCCTAGCTCTGGCAAGATCAGGAAGACCACTCATCTTCTACTAATACTATGGATGACAGCAAGAAAGCTTGGTTAATTATCTCAATAAAGACACTATGATGGCAGCAGCACTACCATGCCACCATGGCAGCAACAACAGGCCTGGTGGTTCATTTTTGAATGCTCTCCGGTGCACTTATTTTGTTACTGTCAGCGGGGGGGGGAGGGGGGGGCCATGCTCTCAGAGCCAGGCATGGCGGCAAAGGAGCCAACCGGTAACTAGGGACTGATTTGAGCTGCTCAGGCCAGTCCCTATTAGTACTGGCAGTTAGAGGAGGCATGTTTTGGGAATGTTTGCCGGAAACCCAGGGGGAGCCCCACAGGGCTGCAGTACCAGAGGAGAGGGTTAGGGTTCCCAGTAGCAAGTCACCCAGGAACAAGAGAAGGGGTCGCCTCGAAAACGTTACCCTTTCAGATTTCGGACCTTGGACAGGGATTGCGATCGAGAGGGAGAGCCACACAAATCGATCGACCCCCACACTTGCTTGCCGCAAAGGAAGACCACAAAGGCGTTTGTCTCTCGGAAACCCTCAAGCCCACAAATACCGGTACTAATAAGATAACTATCGTACAGTGAAGCTAGCAATTCAGGGGGATTAAAGATGGGCGATTTTTCGGCAAATTTCAAGCGACCCGATTCGGGCATCAACACGGTGGAGGGCAATGTAGCGGGCAGTCGAGCCGCCATGTTGGAGAAGAAACGCAAGAAGGAGCAAGAAGAGTTTGAACAACGCAAATTGGAAATTTCCCGCAAGAACAAGACGACAACAATCGATGGCAAATTTGCATCGGGCACTACCAGTGTGTCGGATGCTTCCTTCAAGCAAAAGACGGTTGGGTTGGTCACGGCTGCGGAATTCAAGTCTATAGCAGCAGCACAAGAAGCCGAAGCAAGAAGAAAGCCTTCTTGGAACAAAATCCAGACGAAGAGCTGGAACCGGCGATGAAAAAGAAAAAGACTTCCAAAAAAGAAAAGAAGAAAAAAAACCAAAGCCAAAAAGAACTACTCAGTACGTTGTCATTTGCCGGTGACGAGGAAGAAGCGGCACTGGTGGAAGCCGCTTTGGACGATTCTTCGGCTCCTTCCAAATCTAAAAAAGATCCCGCGGTGGATACTTCGTTCTTACCCGACAAAGCCCGTGATTTGCAAGTCAAACAAGCCCGTGCAAAGCTAGCAAAGGAATGGAAGGCCGAACAAGCAAAGATGCAGCAGGAGCAGCTGGAAATCACTTATTCTTACTGGGACGGATCGGGACATCGAAGATCCGTGGTTTGTCAAAAGGGAGATTCCATTGGAGATTTCCTCGAGCTCGTTCGAACCAAATTGGCGCCGGAGTTCAAAGAACTTGGCAGTGTTGGAGCCGATGCACTCTTGTATGTCAAGGAGGATTTGATCATTCCACAGGATTTGACCTTTTATGACTTGATTGCTACAAAAGCAAGAGGCAAATCGGGTCCGCTCTTCCACTTTGACGTACATGAAGACGTCCGTGTTGGGGCTATTGATTCCAGAGTAGAAAAGGACGAATCCCATCCCGGTAAGGTAGTCGAACGCAGGTGGTACGACCGCAACAAACACATATTTCCAGCCAGTCGATGGGAACTCTACGATCCTACCCAAGAATATGGAAGCTATACCATTGGGGATTTCAACAAGAACAAGAAATAAGAGGCAGATCAGATAAGCAATCTACCGCTGCTCCCACTTCGGCTTGCACTGAGTTCGCCGGGTTTTTACAACAAAGCGCAAGCCTCGACTAGCTACCGATAGGGTTGCATGAAGTGACAGGTAGACACCGTACCGTAGTATTCGCGATTGAATAGGTAGACTACTTGATACTTCCCTACTCTAAAAGCTAGATTGCAGTGTACCGGGTAGCCTCGATGCTTGCAGCCGCTACGAAGCAATAGAGAAGAAAGAAGATCCTATTAGCACTCTTCACGATAGCAAGAACAACGTTGAATAATAAGTAAAAATTATTAGCTTCCCCAACACAAAAACTTTGCGCAAGGTAGAGGATTATCTAAACTACTAGTACACAAATGACAGCAATGAATTTCGTCTATCCCCTTGGACTAGGAGACCGGCTCCTGCTCCGGCTTCGACTGCGTGCGGATCGTCGCTTGCTCTTTTTCTTTTTCCGACCACCACCTCGACTACCAGTGTGTCCCCGCTTTCGGTTCTCACGCGGTTTGTTGTTTCCAGATGATGATGCATTCGCACCACCCCTTTCATCATTGTTACCGCTGGCGCCGTCTGGCTTCTTGTCTTTGCGGTTCGAACCCAAGGATTCGTGGTCGCGATTGCCGTGTGGGCTTCGACTGCGGCTTCGGCTGCTGCTGTAGCTACGGCTACGACTGCTGCTACGGCGGTGTCCCCAACGTCTGTCAGAGTCGCGATCTCGGCCCCTGCGGCCACGAGGTGACCGGCTTCTCGATCTAGATCGCGACCTATCCCGCCCTTTTCCTCCGTCGCGTCTACTCCTCTCGCGCATGCGATCCTCGCCCCTGTCATGGCTACGCGAACGGCTCCTGCCGTGTCGGTGGCCCCACGGATCGCGATCAGGCTCCCTACCGTACGGTGGCCTTTCACGATCTCCTGGTCTTGGTCGATCGTAAGGCGAATTGTTGTGGCCGAAGCGTTCATCTCTAAATCGGCGGCCTCCATAATAGTCGTAATCACGTCCATACTCGACCATATCCATCGGCGGGCCGTGGGGCGGATGCATGTGAGGGGGTGGGGGTGGTGGAGGAGGAGGGGGTGGCCCTCCGCCGAAGCCAGGAATGTTGGGTATGCGGCAAACGCAGTATTTCGGTCGATAGCCACAAGTGCCGCACCGTTCTCCCGAAGCCATGGGAGGTGGCAAGGGAAGTCGCGCGGTCTTGCCTGAACCGGCGGAGTTGCTCTCTGCGATCTTCAGAGGCCTTCCGTCAACCTCATACTTTTTGCCCGACTTTAAGATGTTTCGTGCAATCGGTTCCGGTAGCGTAACAAACCCAAAGCCTCGCGACCGGCCTGTGTCGCGCTCTGTGGGGATATGGCATTCCAAGACACTCTCGCGGCCGCACATTGCAGCGAAGAAATCGAATAGTGTTGATGGAGTTGTTGAGTAGGCCAAGTTCCCAATATGCAGCTTTATTGCTGGAGGACGGTCCATTTGGTTGTTGTTGGTGGGGGTGGTGCTGGCGGCGGCTGCATTCTTCCTTTTGTTTCGTCGTCGGCTACTTTTCGATGGCGAGGACTTCTTTGGCTCTTCTTTCTTCTTTTGTCCGTCATCATTTCCCGCCTTTGGCTTGGCATCTTTTTCTTTCTCTCGAGAATCCTTCTCCTCCTTGCCGTCGCCGTCGGCACTCGGGTTGTCCTTTGGCGGATCCTCTTCAGCTTTGACGATTGGTTTGTCGGCGGCTGGCTTTTCTTCTTCCTCTTCGTTCTTTCCTTTTGTTTTCAATTTTACTTCTTCATTTTTCATAGGCGTGGGAGCAGGCTCTTTTTTAACTTGTGCGCCATTTGAAGTGGACTTCGTCTCTTCCACTTTGGGCTTAACTTTGCCCGCTGCATCAGGATTGATGTCTTCTTTCGTCGACATTTTGAAGTCTAGCTCTTTCAGTTGTTGCAATGCGCTCGATGCAACCTTTTCTTCCGTCTCAAGGGCGTCAAGTGACGATTGCAGAGAACGCAACTGGCCGTCAAACAATGCCAGGGCACATGTATCCGCACCCAAGGCGTAGTATCGGCTCTCTGCTTCCAGTGTTGTTGCGTAAGCATGCTGGTCAAAGAACGTTTGCCAACCAGTGTATTCGGAATCAGCGCTGCCCGTTTCATCTAAGTTATAACGTAGCCCACCTTGCGTAACTTTCGTCCACAAGTTCAACTTGGCAAAATGGGCCTTTAGCCCTTCTTGAACCTTGCCAAGAAGTTTTTCCAACTTGCGAGCAAAAGTGTAAATGAGGTAGTTTCGCAATATCCTTTGATGGGTCTTGCTCAATTCAATTGAATGCTTTCCTTTCACATTCTTTTCAACATCGGAAGGTGGCATTGTTGCAACTGTTGCAACTGTCAGTAGGATTGGGTGAAAACGCCCGTCACAGTAAGCACTAGCCATCATCTTTTTGCCGTTTCTTAGCGACGAGAATGATTCCGCGGCTTGCTTAAAAGCCTCCCGTTCCAACAAAGCTAGGCGGTCCTCGGTCCACCATGCTTTGATAGCGCCCTGGTCCGCGGTATCATACACGCCATAAGGAAGTTGTGCTGCTTTGGCGTCGTTCTCGAACGGAGATTCGTAATCTGCCGGTTGAGCAATGTTTCCGACGGCATCTGCCAAGCCCCAGCCAAGGCGAACCCTGTCAAGAGGATTGCCTAGCTGCGCAAAGCCATATTGAATTAGTAGTTTGTCGTTGCTGAGGGCGCCATAGGCACAGTAAACCTGGGACCCCTTTCTCACACGAGAATGAAGCACAGCCTGCGGCGGGTGGGCATCGTTGTCAATGTCCATATCGTTTGAGCCGTTCATGCCCTTAGTGGAAGGAACACAAGGCTCCCAGGTAACCTGATGTGCCTCTGACTCGTGATTGAGCATATCTAGAAGCGGTATCATGACTCCCAGCTCGTCCCAGATCGCCGGTGGTGATTGGAACTCCTTTTTGTTTGTCGGCCTATGGAAGGATGCACTCTGGTCTCCTTTGTTTAAATAGCATGTTGCGGGTAGCATGCGAGATTGCACGCAAGAAGCGGCCCACACCCATCTTTCCCAGGTGACGAGTCCATGAGGAAATGTTGCTGGGAACCTGTGTAGTATCCCGGACTCTAGTAGCGCCACAAACTCGGCTGCTAATTGACAAGTTCTGGCAGTCACTTCTAGCAATGGGGCTGTCCCCGCAATGCACCCGGAAAGAAAGGCGAGCTCATTTCGCTTCCAAGAAAGCGGCAGCGAGAGAGCCGACGGGAGTGTCCGAACATAGGGGGCAAACGTAGCGGGAGCATTGGGTGGCGCAATAACGTCCTTTGCACTGGACAAGGCATTGCCATCGCTACTGCTTTTTGCTTTCCCTAGCTCCTTTTTGATAGTGTCCGATTCCGATGCTACTGGTGGCGACAGATGATTGGAGAACCGCTGGTGAATGAGAAATGCCAACACTGGTGCGCGAGTGGACACTGACCCAAAGGCAGCCAGTTTGTAGGTTGAGTTCGCATCAGTGACCTCCTTTGCTTTTGAGTAAGCATTGACTGCCCTTTTTCTTTCATTAAGAATCTTAACAAGCAGTGCAGGTCCAGCGTTTCGTAGGGCTTTCTGGGTGTATTTCTGTTCGCATATTGTAGTATTTTCAAAGGCATCCCAAAACCCATGGGTAGAAGCTTTCCCTGAAGGACGTTGACAGCAGGCAAGGACTGCCTTTCCAGCGTCACTTGCTGCTACCAAGTCGGGAGTCACCATAGCGGATCGTGGCATGGTAATGATGACTTCATCTTTTTTAATTTCTTTGGTCGTCCTTACACAACATCCCATGGTGCGGTCATAGAGTGCTCTATCGAGCTCACTGTCCACAAGCCCAGTGCGGCCATTGGCAGGATTAGATTTTTTGTTGAGAGAGTTCTGGCTCCCTGGAGGAGGTCCAAATGCCAGAACTGGGGCGTTCTTAGTTCCATCGGTTGCTTCCCCGTTGACAATGCAAATTGATGGATGGACAGTTGCACCAGCGTCATCCACCAACCAGTCTCGAAAAGTGATCAATCGATTGGAGAGCGCTTCCGCTGCATTTGACGACCCATTCTGTTGCCCATCTCCTTCCCCAGGCGACCCACTGCTTCCCCCTATGAGAGATTCATATTTGAAATTGTCGTCTCCTCCGTCGTCACCATTGCTGCTGTTGTTGTTTCTCCTGTGGCCGCCACCATGACCCGTCGGACTGCTGTTGGACCTCGTCGTCCGACCTACCATTTCTCTGTCTGACTGACTGCCTTCTCAGTAGAGCGATACCCCTCCTAGGCTGTTCAAAATCAGAGCAGGACCCTTGCTTGTTACCCAGAAGATGCCAATATTATACCAGTGTCATGCACTTCATTGGCTGGTGAGATTTGGGGCATCGAGTGCTTTTCCTAACACCCGTCGCAACCTCGTTGACGCGTGTTGCGGTGACGGCCAGACCGCAAGACACTGTCGGGTAAAATGCCGCATGAGGTGCAACATAGCTCAACGGGCTTTCACCCACAGACGCAAACTCCGTCCTCGAATGGAAGACTGCATGCCGGTCCTTTTCCTCACGGTGCGGTACAAGCTGTGTTGAAAGGCACATGTCCTGGATTTCTACTATGCAAGAGAGGAGCCTGGAATCTTTACCAAGGCAGACATCGCTGATCTCTGGCATCTTGCATGTGGCATCTGGCGCCTCACTTGTACCTGCCTGTTCTGACAATGTTCAGACCAGTGGTGCGCCTTACCAGTTTTAGGTACCTATCAATGGATACACTGCTTTCAGCAATGATGCATACCAAGACGGGGAAGGAACATGGGTTGCTTCCAAGCCTTGGAGAGATGAGTGACTCCGTCGCTACCTGACTGTTGGTCACTAGTATTGGAGAATGACACAAGTTGCACTCCCTATCCACGCCACGATGATCAACAGATTCATGGATCCAAACCTGCGCCAGCTGATTCCCCATCCTTCAGACGGCTAGCTAGCCAGGGCTATGCAGTTTGAATTTGTCTGGTCGCAGTGGACTGTCACTCCTCTTGTGTTCCTTGCGGACTTCTCTCTCCAGCGGTTTCCTTTGCACTGTCCAAACCTGCAAAGACTTCATCCAAGCCATGGCCAACGACTTGCGAGCGCTGTAGTTCGGGAGCCTGCCAAGACGTGTCCAATTTGAGCAATACACTCGGCAGTGTGTGTGTGTGTGTGTGTGTGTTTGCTCACCCTGCTGGCCTATCCATATCCGACTTGGTTGAGACCTTGCTTTGTCCCACTCATTGGCTGGTGAAATTTGGGAGTGTTACCTTCTCTCTCTATTCATTCAGGACCGGGAGCATGTGCGCAAGGTAAACTGTGCCCACTATAGCAGACACTGTTCTGAACCGGTACGGTAGCTCGCAACTGTAGACTGATGTCCCTTCTGCCAAAGTACCACCACAGTCCTTTGGTGAGACAAGGCACCGGTTGCAGGGATGGGGAACATTTGTGTCAAGGTACCCAGTAGACTCTGCACCTTGGACGATGTTCCGTACGGAGGATCTGCTTGCCAATGAAGCAGGATATGTTACAGGTTCCAGCATGACCCAAAGACTTCTCGTCTCTACGGATATGTTTTCTAGTAATTTTTAAACGAGTAGAGTCGAGTTGGTGCTTTTGCTGCTCACAAGAAGGGAAAATACATGTATCGGTATCTGAACCTGCTTCTATGTCAAATCATGAATGAGGACGGTGAAAGGGGCCTCTAGCTACGGTAGTCTCTCTACCTATAAGGCTTTTCTGTGATCCAAACCTGGCCGCCGCTCAGGGAACAACAAAGCCCTCTTGCCGAAAGCGAGAGTTGAGTTCGTCTTGACTGCAATACATCAATGTTAGATAGCAAGGTGAGTGAAAGGCCAAAGAAAACTGATGCACAACGAAACAGCAGATCCACTAATTTACCTCATGTAGCACCCGATGACTGCTCTGGGGGTCGACTCATTCGTCTCGAAACTGTATCTTCCATGGAAACATCGCTGGGTGCAGACACCAGCGGGAAAATACAGGCGTGAGCAGGTTGAAAGCCAAATCGAATCGACACAGATTCAATATGCACAATGACTTGTGACAGTAGAAGTACTCACATGATTCGCAACCACCATCGTATCTCCTGGCTTCAGAGCCACGACTAATCGATATTTATCCATGGATATCATGTCATCCCATGCTCGATGCGCTTCAGTCAGCGAATTGTAGAAGGCTTCGACTTCATCATCATCGGTTCTGTTGGGGGGTGGAAGATCAGGAAGTCTATCAAGATCATTATGGCGGATCCCCACAATCTGATTGTTCCGAAGCACAATGACTGGACCATGGGCTTCCAAGTTCCATCCCGTAGTAGGATCAATACACCGATACCGACGAGGAGTTTGACTTAATGTAGAAAACGCCTCGGGATGATTGATTCTCAGGTTTTCCGCAATGGCAAAACCATCCGCAAAAACACTTTCGCCACCTTTCAATGCTGGCTGGACCATGGTAAAGATCTGCAACCCAGGAGGATCTTGGTGGTATGTCATATCCGTGTGGAGTGGCAATCCTTCTTGCCCGTATGCCGAGTCCGCTACGCTGGCGCCGTCTCCTTGAAAGGACGTTGAAGTTGCCCACACAGTTCCATACAACGTCCGTAAGGGACCATCGGTTCCATTGGGAAACGCAATCCCACATTCTTTTGGATTGTTGCGATACGAGGGTAACAACGAGGTCGGGTTGTCATTTTTCATGGAGCCACCTCCCAGAGCAGCAGCGAGGGCAGCTACACCTGCACCATCATCGTCTGTGGGTGTTTGGGTAACCAAGAGAATTCCATACTGGTAGAGAGCCTTTAGAGCAGCACTCATCCCTTGATCGGATTGAACAACATCTCGGAAACCAAGTGTCATATCTGAACTTCTCACAGAGCTTTCGTTCAGATCTGACCACAATATTTTCTGATCCAAGCCCGTGTCTGTGTTTCTGCTACCTCCAAAATACTTGGAGAGCTCTCCTTTGACCCACTGATTGGAAAAGCGAGATTGGAGCCCATCCTCCCAGATAATGTGATAACAATCGGCCTTGGGATCGAAGGAGCACTTGACAATAATGTTGTTTCGGCTTTTGCCAGAAGCACTTTGATAATGGCCATCATTGAGACTTGGTTTTCCATTTTGAGGGTCGTAGCGTACATTATTGCGTTGAAACGTCGAAGGATCAAATTCTGAGGCATCCATGGCTCGCAAGTACTGAGCAGGAAGCGACAGAATTTCCTGTTCCTCTTCGTTGGCCAAAGAATGGCCGTGCCGCAGGCCAGAAATACAACATACGGGATGTCTTCCCGCGTTGATCCTTGCAGTGGAAAGGAGCTTTTCAACTTTGCGAATGCTACCACGAAACATGGTCAATTACAGTAATTGAAGCAGTGTTGATACTATTTCTTCTGAAGGCGTAGTTTGGCTCCTTCCCCAAGAGTTGCTAAGACCTGATCCGACTTTGATGGTTGGCTAGCCAAGCTGTCAAGCAACCGCCATGCATGCTCAATGATCGCCATGGTCGCCCCGAGATCTTTCTCGGTTGGCACATCATTTGTTTCGGCTTCTCACTTTTGTCATGTTCGTGATTCCTTTAAGTCACGTAATTCACAAGATCCACTTGATTTAGCTGACCAAAAGCTTTGCTTCAACCAACGGGTTACTTTGACTGGGAAGCTTGCTTCAACTTGCCCGTAGATCGCAGTACAAACTTGCCGTAGCGCAGAACTGCCGATCCTTCAACGTGTTCTTGGCAAAAAACAAATGCGTTCTGCGTCTGCGTGGCTTTTGAGCCCATCCCATCGTCGTCTCCATCACGTCCACCCTCTTCATCACAATCTTGTCAATCTACAATTCTAAATATCAAAATGAAGATCGCTATCCTTGCTTCCCTTTTGGCTTCCGCCGCTGCTTTCGCACCTGCCAAGCAGGCTGCCACCAGCACTGCTTTGAACGCCTTCGAAAACGAACTCGGAGCCCAAAAGCCCTTGGGATTCTTTGATCCTCTTGGTTTGGTCACTGACGGTGACCAAGCCAAGTTCGACCGTCTCCGATATGTTGAGATCAAGCACGGACGTATTTGTATGCTTGCCGTTGTTGGATACCTTCTCACTGAGGCCGGTGTCCGTCTTCCTGGTGACATCGCTTATGATGGAACCAAGTTCACTGATGTCCCCCCCGGACTTGAGGCCCTTGGAGCCATGCCCACCGGAGGACTTCTTCAAATTGTTGCCTTCATTGGTGCCCTTGAATTCGGTGTCATGAGGAACATTGAAGGAACTGGAAACGAATTCGTTGGTGACCTTCGCAATGGATACATTGACTACGGATGGGACTCCTTCGACGAGGAGACCAAGCTCAAGAAGCGTGCCATTGAATTGAACCAGGGACGTGCCGCACAGATGGGAATCCTTGGCCTTATGGTTCACGAGAAGCTTGGTGTCTCTCTCCTTCCCGCAGGAGCTTACCATTAAGCACTAGCTAGGCGATTGCTTGGTCCGAGCGAATCCTTCTTTTGCTATAGACAAGTAGATTTTTACTGTAAAAATAACCTCGATTTGTCGAACCACCCTTCTGTGCTGTACCGGTATAGTCTCTAGTAGTGGTTGATCTATCATAGAGGTGTATGTACCGCTGTGGTTGAAGGAACGGTTGATGATGCGTGTGCTATTGGGGTTTACGCGACAAGATTCTCCAGAACTTTGCAACCATACTCTGTGCCATTGGTGGTCGGTGTGGCGGGCCCCTTTTGGGCTCGGTTGTGGCAGGGTAAAAAGTTTGTGACGCAAACATGGCGATCCTTGGAGGTGTCTGGTGCAGAGGGCAGGCATAGGCTAGCAACAGCTCTGGCAACGCACCTGTTGCTGTCAACGGGGAGGCCGAGTTGCGGAATTGGGCAAGCCCCAAAGCAAGAAGTTATTCAAGGGGAGACATAAAGAGTTACTTCTGCTACTAGAAGGTAAGCTGCTACATTTACTGTAGCTCAATGATCTCTTTGAGACTCTGCGTGCCCAAAAGAATAGACTCCAGCAAGTTAAAGATCTACGCTGGAACTATTTGCAGCTGCTAAAAACTCTTTCTCTTGCTACCCAATTACTGCTTGTGATTAAATAAAGGGTTTGCTTCCAAACTACTAACTTGAAATATTCTCTTCTTTTCTTCTCATCGGTACTGGTAGCAGGCGGCGTTGCTCCATCTGGGCTTTGTACTGTTGCTTCCTGACAAACCCCTTCAAGCTCGCTACCATTTAGTAATCCATAGCGTACCGGTACTTAGTTGAAGTCGACGGGTTTCCCAACGAGATCGTTGATAATGTACGGATTACCATCCAACTTCTCGTGAACCATCAATGCCAAGATTCCCATTTGAGCAGCACGTCCGTTGTTGAGCTCGATTCCTCGCTTGCGTTCTTGCTCTACAAGCGGAAGAGAAAAGATGCGACGAATGCATGAGAAGGATGGAATGTGAGAAATAAATAAAAGTACAGGCTCCCATGACCGTCCTCTTCTATCGGTCTTTCTAGCTGGATACTAACCTTCAGGCGTAAGAAGGTCCCAGCCAAAGTCAATGAACCCATTGCGGAAGTCACCGACGAATTCTCCTCCAGTAATATCTTTCATGACGGACAATTCAAGGAATCCGATAAAGGCAATGACTTGCAAGACACCAGCAGCTGGGATTTTATCGAATGCAGCCAGACCGGCCGGAATGTCCGAAAAGGCGGTACCCGAGTAGTCAATATCCCCAGCCAATCGAGATCCAGATGCAGTCACCATGTGACCCACGATAGCCAACATGCAGATACGACCGTGCTTGATCTCGGTGTAGCGTAGGCGATTGAATTTCTCCTCATCGGCATCTGACAAAAGACCCAATGGATCAAAGAATCCAAGGGGTGGTTGCGCACCGAGCTGATCCTCAAAAGACATGGATGTGGCTACATCGCTACGAGAAACAGTGCTGGAAGGCACAAAGGCAGATGCCGTAGCAAGAAGGCTGGCAAGGATGGCGATCTTCATGGTCTCTTGATTAATTTCGTCTTTCTAAAGTTGTCTGCAGACTCCAATTGTGGGAGCTTCGGTTGGCCTTCTCAAGATCTTTGAACCAGGAAAGATACCCCAAAGCTCATCTATTGGATTTGTGCCAACCATAAGATCTTGTTCGTAGAATTGTACCAGAGGGCACGGGTTCTCTGCAAGCCTTTTGAGAGAGCACCGCTCAAACCGATGCTTTTCCAGGCCCGAACATCTCCTTCGTAGCTAGCTGTAGCTACTCTAGCTAGCTAGTACTTGGTAGCTGGCTGATATCAACACAGTCCAAGCTTGGATGCTTTGGCAGTGTCCATGCTACCCACCGACTGGCATTTTACTGCTGGATGTTAGATGTTGGGCATCTTTTGGAGCTACCAAATTTACCACCACTACCGGTAGCTACTACTGTAGTAGCCGTATTAATCAAGCAGGCTTTCAATGAGCATTGCACTATGAAAGCGTTGCCTTCACTCGTCTGGTCTGCAATCTCGAGACTTGTCGGCAATCTCTCTACAGTAACAAGCTACCGATAGCTACGATGCAGCTCAAATCCTGGTACCTGGTACAACTGGTACTACTGGCTAGCTAGTAGCTGGTACCTGTACCGGTACCTGTACTCGTTGTCCCATGACGGCTCCAATGCCGTCCGGTCAACGCACCTGAAACCTTGACCCAACTGCAGATAAAAGTAGGCCGTTTCGCTGGCTTTTTCCGTTCCAAGACTACTTTGTCGAGAGCAAGGGTAAAATTTAGGGAAGATGAGGGATTTCCTTTTTCAAGACCAAACAGCCATGTGAATGACTGACTTTTCGGTGCCAGCACTTGGGCTGCATCACTCGACTCGACTCGACTCGACTCGACTCGACTCACTCTGCATGCCACTTCCTTCGTTATTATATATTATCAAGCACGCCCACATTGATTCCCAAGTCTTCCTTGAGCATCCAATACTGCTGGAGCAATCAGGTCAATCGTTTCTTCATCAAGCTTGTCAAGGAATCGAAACGAACAGTGGCAAACTGTTGTTGTACAGGTTAATTCTTGTTAATTCTTGTCATTATCCATTCGCCCACTACAATACCTACAATCGAAATAACTACACCAGATCCTTCGACACCAGAAGAATTTCCACTTACGGAACCTTATCATACTATCATACATAGATATTCACCATGGCGACCGCAATCAGCAGCCTCTTCTCCTTTGGAGCGAGACATGAGCGACTTCCGACAGACGAAGCCTCCGCGTCTCGTGTGAGCGATGACGAAGAGACCACCACCAACAACAACAATAGCAGCAGCGTGATTGTGGAGACTGTCGCCAGCGACGACGAGGACGAGGAAATGGGCACCGCTGCAACCGATGAAGACGACTCGGGTGTCATGGACAACCACAACAACGAAGAGGACGATGACGAGGATGCCGCGGCACAACTGACCGCTACCATCCCTCGTTTATCGACCCGAGGCGGAACTGTCACACTGACGGAATTAGAGGAAGAGCGTGAATTGGCGCGACGCCGCACCAGCGCTTGCGTCTTGTTGGCGGTCTTTGTCCTCTTTCGATTGTGGGTCGAAGCGCTCCAGTCGGGCGATTTCTTTGTCATGTTGCTCTGTCTCTTTGGAACATCCTGGACCGCTCGCTTGATTCGACACAACCGAGAACGCGAAGAAGCCCTCGATGAACGCATCCGCTCCTACCTCGAAAACGCTGATCCTAATACGACCGAAATTGATCGAAACGACCTGCGATTCTTGTCCTTCCAAGCGCAGCTCGCACTTGCCATGATGGAATCCCAGCGACAAATGCAAATGGGAGGATACGGACATCCCGATGGACCGAACAATAACACAAGTAGTGGCGTTAGTGACGATGCCAAGTCCAAATGGGAACACTTTGCCTTTAAAGAAGGCATGGAAGACGGAATGGCCGTTCCGCTCAAGGGAGCGGCCGATTACGGGAGTGTAGCGCAGGAAGAACATGCCAAGGGATTGGAAGAAGATGGTCCCCACTGCTCCATTTGCCTAGGGGAATACGAACACGGAGAAAAATTGGTCCGACTTCCCTGCGCACACATATACCACGACGATTGTGTCTCTTCCTGGACCACCGGTCACACTCGTTGTCCTCTCTGCAACTTTGATCTCGAATCCGTCGCAGGTACCGAGTCTTCGTCTTCTTCCGCCTCTCCTCCCCAAGACTCCATGGTGTAATTTTTTGATAGAGACGAATGAATTGCATCTATTTTCATTTCACAACTTGTTTCCTTACTTGATTGATTCCCAACCGCACACACAAACAAATAAATCATTCTTCCAGTTTCCTGCTTCCACAAGAGAAAAACGGAGATTTTAAAACTATTTATAACGTTAAAACAATACTATGACGCTACAGAAGCACCGCAGATGGTTATTCTACATGAGGTGGTCAGCGGAAGGGATCAGAAACCCAGGACATTTGATGGGTGCTGAGGACGTAGCTGAATAGAATCGAATCCTTGCTTTACGAGGTTGATGGTCCGTCACGGGTAAGATTGATGGATTTTGGTCAACCCAGGATGCGGTGGGCTCTAGCAAGAAGTCAGGATGGCACAAGACCATGACCACGGAATCGAGGTCTTCCGGATGGTGCGAGACCAGCACCAAGGCCGACTTCCTTTGCTTGGGAGGCAACTCTTGTCACTTATTCACTCCATCTTTCAGAATCATTGTTGACTAGTATTTACTAATAGTGCAAGGAATGCGAGCATTCCTTGTCTGCGGTATTCCCTCATAGCTGATTCATTCAGATTTGGATAAGGGGGTGGTGTCTTTCTTTTAGCTAGCTAGTCCCTCATTGCATACTCCTGGGCATGACTACCGGTATACCATTTAGCATTGCTAACCAGTTTGAAGAATACCAGTATTACAGTCAGCCCTCGCTCTTATTTATAATCTCTTATTTATTCCCTCTATTATATTTATTAAATCTCGAGATCCCCCCCCAGTCATGAGTGACCGTGACTGCAGTCATGAGTGACCGTGACTGCAGCAACAAATCTTTCGAGCAGCCGGACAACGTCGCACAATCCATTCCAACCGTTTCAATTTGACCGAGATGGCATGTAAAATGCCGATATAGATCCAATGGACGTGGGATTCCTCGCACCTCTGCGGTACCTCTGCACGCACCTCTCAGAGGCTGTCTCGTCGGTGCCAGCCCAAGCCCTGGTTGCTTACGTGCATTTTTGGAAGGATGGTTTTGACCAGACAAAAACAATTCTTGTGAGCTGCCAAACAATTTCACGCAAACCATACCAAAGGCTCCAATCCGACCTAGACCAACATGATTCGTACTTTACTAGCAAATAAGGCCCTAGAAAACGCTTATATTTATGCCCTCCATTATATTTATCAAAGTCCAGGATACCCCCTCATAAATAAGAGAGAGGGCTGACTGTAATACATTGTTAGGTAACTCTATGCTATCCGAACGATGGATTCAATCCCTCCAACCGGTCCCTGCACCAGTCCCACTGGATATCTTTGCCGACTGCTGGCTAACAGAAACGATCCGTTGAGTGCACGCGCGTTTCTGTGGATGGATCTTGGCAGGCAATGGTGACAAAGGACGAAAGAGCAATCAACAAGCAAGAAAGGATAAGAAGAACCAAGTTAGTCAATTGTAGGAGGCACAATGACAGATTGGGCAACGGAACCGACGACGTACAATTCCGATTTTACCACCTACCCGTCAGGTGGTGGTGGCGGCGGCGGTGGTGTTGGAGGCGCTGGTAGCGATGGTGCCGATGACATTGCGAATCGAACGGCCAATATCGCGGCTCACCTGAAGAAGCTCTACCGCAAATCGGTGCTCCCCGTGGAGAAGAAGTATCGATACGATTACTTTTACGACAGTCCTTTGCTCACCGATGTGGAATTCGATTGTGAGTCTAAAAAACTGATGAGGATAGCTGGGGTAGCATTTTTACCTATCCAACTCTCGACTCACTCACGACGGGCCTTGCTTTTTTAATCGAAGCCAAACCTCAGGTCCTTCTTGTAGGACAGTACAGTGTGGGAAAGACTTCGTTTATTCGCTATCTTTTGGGCAGAGATTTTCCTGGTCAACGGGTTGGTCCTGAACCCACCACAGATCGATTCACAGGTAGGTTGGTCCTCTTGGAACCTAGCGGCAGCTAGCAATGCTGATGAAAAAACTTACTTTTGGCTAATTATTTGTACTTCAATAGTACTAATCAATGGTCCTGAGGAAAGGACTATTCCTGGAAATGCCTTGTCGGTGCATCCAGATTTACCTTTTCGAGGATTGGAACGTTTTGGTGTGTCATTTTTGAGCCGTTTTGAAGGAAGTCAGCTCCCTAGTAGTGTCCTCCGAAGTGTTACCCTGATTGATACGCCTGGAATTTTGTCTGGAGAGAAACAGAGAACGAATCGAGGTTACGACTTCACCAAGGTTGTAGCTTGGTTCGCAGAGGTAAGATCACTTTTTTTAAAAATTGTGTTTTTAAGACAATTTTGTGAGCGACTGACCTCTTCTCGTGCATCTATTCGTAGAGGGCCGACTTGATTATCCTCCTTTTTGATGCACACAAATTGGATATTTCCGATGAATTGAAGGGTGCTATTGATGTGTTGAAGGGACACGAAGATAAGATTCGATGCATCTTGAACAAGGCAGACCAAATCGATCGACAACAGCTTATGAGAGTGTACGGGGCATTGCTGTGGAGTTTGGGAAAGACCATGACATCCCCAGAAGTTTGTCGTGTCTACGTCGGTTCATTCTGGCAAGAACCACTTCAAAACCTTGATAACGCTGAGCTCTTTGAAAGGGAAGAGAAGGATCTCATGAAGGACTTGGCCATCCTGCCCCGGCAATCTGCTGTGAGAAAGATCAACGAACTGGTCAAGCGCATCCGAAAGGTGAAGACTCTGGCCCACATGTAAGCGCGTCACATTCATACGGTTGCCATTTTGAATTCAGATCACAAGTACACGCCTCTGACAACTACTAATACCGTTTTCATTTTCAGCATTGGCTACCTGAAGGGGCAAATGCCCTCGCTGATGGGAAAGGAAAAGAAGCAGCAAAAGTTGATCAATGACCTGCCCAACGTGTTCCGAACCATCCTCAAACAGTACAACCTTGCCCCTGGTGACTTCCCGGTATGTGTTTATGATAACCTTCGTTTGCGTGACAGACCCCACACCACAAGGTTAACTCCATTGCCTCACTTCAATCTAGCAGGATATCAACATGTTTTCAGAGAAGCTCAAGGAAGTGAAGTTTGCCGAGTTTTCCACCTTGTCAAAGAAATCGATGGAGGAATTGGACCACGCCCTGAACGTGGAGATTCCCAAGCTTATGGAGGTACGTTCGGAAGAACAGCTTCATCAGGTGGTGCTGCTGCACTCGCCATTCCTTTTCTTACTTACTTGATTTCATGCTGTGATCTTATTAAACAGCAACTGCCCAGCGAGAGGGATTCGCCGGAAACCCTTCGTGCCAAGATGGGGTCCGGAAACCCTAACTCGTCAAATGTCCCTGTACCCACAATGAATGCCAAGTTCGGGAAGAAAGCGGATGCAATCGACAACAATCCATTCGGCTATTCGGAGGAGGATCAAGATCATTACTGGTAAGCTCTTTTTTCACGCTTCCTGGCTCCGCTATCCAAGGCTTTCACTTGCTCCAACTAACAATACACTGTTATCTTTTTGTCTTTTAAAGGGCTCTTCAAGATTCGGCGGACCGACTGCTTGCAAGCTTTGAAGCCCAAGGTCCAGAAGGTGGCTTTCTGTCAACCAAGAAAGCACGTGACGTGCTCGTGAAGACCGGACTCGAAAAGGATCAGCTGCGCCAGATCTGGAACTTGAGCGATATCGATCGTGACGGGTTGTTTGACCACGACGAATATGTCGTTGCCATGTTCCTCTGCGATGCTGTCATTCAAAAAGGACGCCCCATCCCTGCGGAGCTTCCGGCTAGTGTTGTTCCGCCCAGTAAGCGTGAGCTCATGGCAGCCCGAAAAGCAGGCGGTTTCTAAGCTGAAGGATGCGCCATTCGTTGCTGAATATAGTATGGACTGATTTAGGTCATATAGTTTAGTAAGACAGGTTTGTGAACTATGGAATTGCTTCGCACCGCATGCAAATAGTGTCCTTTACTCCAACAAAAGAATGGCGCCCAGAGTGGGTACCCACTGTTATGGAAATAGGAATCTTTCGATGGATATGGTGTTTTAGCTTGCAGTTGCCGCCTCAAGTTTGGCTGGGAACAGCAGGTTGTATGCGATGGGAGTGCCGGTCTTGATGGCTACAGTAGTGAAGGCGACGTGAGCAAGTCGAGCCTCAAAGCCCTTCATGTATGACTTCTTTAGTCCAGCCCAACCCTTTTCCTTCAACTCGTCTTGGAACAGTTTGAGAGCCGAAACACTGACTCCTGCTTTTTTGGCATCTTGAATCTTTGCGACGAGAACATCGAGTGGTAGTGTGCAAAACGTGCTGGCAGTTCCTCCCAGCAGTGAACAGGCAATCTTATCTTGCACGGTGAGGGCAGCCCCCCCTTTGTAACTGAGAGCCATCGTCTCGAACAAATCTGAAAAGTAGTATCGAGTGGCCCAGTCAAAGACACGTTTGGTCGCAAAGACGCTGCTCCCCTTCATAAGCGCTCCCACGCCCTCGGAAGCAACGACATCATAGCCAGTGGTAGCACTCAACCATGTGGTTTTCCATAGACTCATCTTTTCTCGAAATACGGGGTTTGTCATGACTCGCGTCTTGAGTAGCAAGGTAGGCGACAAGACAAATCCCTGAAATCCACCAGCAATACCGCCCGCGCAGGTCATTGCTAGTTGCATGGGAATCGTTCCACTTTCCGCAAGAGGTACTAGGCAAGAAGATGCCATGGCATGGGCGAGGCCAAAGACGGATCCTTTAAAGAAGGATTGCACAACTCCCCAGGGAATGAATCCATCCCAGAGACCACCAATGCCCTTTTCCGCAGTGATTTGTCGCAGGACCGTTCCGTAGGAAGTTCCATCGGGTGATGTTTGCATGTAGATTTTGATAAACTCGAGAATGTGACCACATAGGGCTTCGTAGACGAGCGTCACCAGGGCTGTGACCAGAAGCTTTTTGGCAAACTCGGATCCCACACTTGAAGCAGCAGCTCCTCCTCTGAGCAAAAGAGCCCCGCTGTTGACGAAAGCAGGTGTGGTAGTAGGAAACGGAATGGTATAACTTTGCTTCGTCTGATAATGTTTCAGTGACCATGAGACTGCAGCAGCCCCACCTCTAAGCGAGAGAGTGTTACCGTTGTAGAAGGCAGTCGTAGTGGCTTGAAAAGGAATCTCATAACTTTGCATCCTCTGCAGATTGTTCAGTTGTGACCATGAGACTTGACTACTGCTGGTATCCTCGTATTTTGTAGATTGTGAATCTCTTGGTGGTGGAGGAGCATTGTATCCAGCCGCCACCTTGGATCGTCTTAGAGACGCATTCGAGAGCATGGAAGAATGTCCATCATCATCGTCGTCATCCTCGTCGTCGCTTTCCTCCTCGTCGGAATAATCATCAGCCCCAAAGTCCATTAATGAAAATATGGAGCTGTCGTACCCATCATCGCCTCCTGTACACATGAGGGCCTCTGCTGACACTACGCAGCCTCCATCGTACAAGAGTGAACTGGACACTGTAGTGGATGAATCTTCCGACGATTCGTCGCTGTTTCTGGACGGGAAGTCTTGGTGGCTGTCATTGGGAGCATCATCGGCGGCAGTCTCACTCGCCGTTTTCCGTACAAACGCAAAGGCTGTGATATCTGGCTGCTGTGCTGCTGAATTGGAATTATTGTTGTCGTAGCTGCTGCTGGCTTGAGATTCCTGCAGCTTTGACAGCGCCAGTGCCAATAGAGCCAAGTAATGATATCTTGCAAACATCCTGATCAATCCAATATGATACAGAAACTCTTGTGGTTACTTCTTGGGATATGACCTTTGGTTCTCCAGCAGGTCCTTCTTGGTGTTGTACTGCGTTTCTCGTTGAATAATTGCGAAATCTTGTGTGATGTGGTCGTCGTGATGTTTGTCGGAGGCAGGGTTCGCCATTTTGTTGGTTTTGTGTGGCTGGAAGGTTCCTGGAAAGAGAACCTTCCGAGCCAATCATTGTTGAAGTGAAGATTTATCTTTAGCCCTAACATTTGTACTTGTAAAGGGATAGAATTAATTCTATTTAAGCTTTCAAAGCTACTATTATAGTTATAGTATAGACACAGCTGAGTGACGTCGGAAGCTCGGAATCAGAACTTCAACAAAGGAAGAACAAAGACAGCATTCCCACGCATCAAGCCCAATGATACGGTAGGATCACAAATCACAAGTCGAAGAACGCAATCATCTTCACCTGTGTTGTTTCGCCTCGTTTCATCATCATTACAGTGATTTAGAATCCAAAGTAACTCAGTGTTATATTGATACATACATGTGCCGTCCTGAATTGTTTTTGACCATGGACGAATCATTCATTCCTTACCGCCGCGCCGCTTCCTACCTGCTCCATCGATTGAAGGAGGAAGGCATCGCACTGCCGGTTCTGGGAGTCATTTGCGGTTCGGGGTTGTCAGGACTCTCGGACACATTGGAAGGCAAAAAATTGCGCGTCCAGTATGGAGATATTCCTGGATTCCCAGCGCACTGTACCGTGGCAGGACACAAGGGTGAAGTCGTCTTTGGATGCCTCAGTGGTGTCCCCGCCATGTGCTTTCGAGGAAGATTCCACTCGTACGAAGGACATCCCATGAAGACGGTTGTATTGCCCGTATACGTCATGAGATGTCTCGCTGTCAAGGTGGTCATCGTCACCAATGCGGCTGGAGGACTCAACAGCAATTACAAAGTCGGCAATGTCGTCTGTGTCTCGGATCATTTGGCCATTCCTCAGTTGGCAGGAAATGTGAGTTTTTGTCGCAAAAATTGAAAATGGAGAGTATGTGTATGATGTATGGATAAGCTGACTCAAAACGTTTATTTTTGTTTGAATTTCTATCTGGCTGTCTATTCTTTTATCGTTAATCTTTTGTATAAATGAAGAACCCTTTGGTAGGAGCCAATGACCCGGAACTTGGACCTCGATTTCCAGCTACCAGTAATGCCTACCCGATCAGCCTTCGTCGATGTGCCCTCAATGCCGCCAAAGAACTCAAGTTTAACTTTGTGGAACCACATGGCACCTACTGCTTTGTGTCGGGGCCAATGTACGAGAGCAGGGCCGAATGTCGATTTTTGAGATCGCTCGGAGGAGACGCCGTGGGCATGTCTACCGTGCCCGAAATTGTGGCCGCCCATCATTGCAATATGCAAATCCTTTGTTTGTCTCTCATTACCAACAAGGTCGTCATGGCGGGAGATGAAGATGAGTCGGATCATGGGGCTGTGGCCAACCACGCAGAAGTCTTGGAAGCAGTACAGCAACGGGCCAAGCAGGTACAGGCATTGGTCAAGAAAACAGTGGAAACTATTGGACGCGACATTCTACCCTCCTTGCCCGAATTGCCCCAAGTTTCATTGGAAATTCCTGTCACGAGCAGTACCACTATCGACACCAGCGATGGTCGCAAGTCTGCTGACATGTCGACTACAGCGTTGTTGGGAGCAGGAGCCATGTTGGTGGCTGCGGGTGCCATGTTAGGAATGACTTTGGCACGGCAAAAGTAGCTCGGGATGATTCTGCTTGATCTTTTCTATAACAATTTGCCGGTTGAAACTCGGCGTGCATGCAATTCAATGCATTCCATGCATTATTTTACCAGCCCATCAGGTATTCACACATTATGGCACTCAACCTGAGTGCCGTTGCTAATAATCCGTGCATACAAACGAGAGTGACATTGGACCTTTTATCATCTTCTAATAACTCGCTAGGTCTACACTGCACCAGCCTTCAGTCTATTGATAGTGCTCGGATGAAATATACAAATGAATTAGGTTACGTTTGAGGACCGTGTAGAACTGGAGCAAGTTCGCAACTGCACTGTTCCAAAGTATCTGAAAACAAGCAAGGAAGCAATACATAGTGTAGAAAAGATACGATTGAGATTCAGCACTTGAAACAATGAAGCTCGTCCAGCCTGCAATGCTTCAGAATCCATCGACAGGAGCATAGTGCTGAGGCCCAGCGTGAGATCCTTTATTAAGGAAGTTTCGTCCCTCACGAGGGACAACGGCTTGCAAGTTCCTTTCATACATGTCAGCATAACTGCCAACCGCTAGAATTGCATCCCTGAACATGCGCTGGTGGCTGGATCCAAAGAGCCCCACCATTGGCATTTGATTTGAGGTTGTCTTATTCAACAACATCTCCTCAGCATGAACTGTTGCTGCCACGGTCCAGTACACAAAAGAGCTCCAATCATGATCATCTTGCATGGTTGCCAGACAAATGCTGTCTTCAGCTTCACTGTAGCCATAGAAGTATGCTTGTGAAAAGGCAAAGCCTAGACCAGTAGATGGCTCCTTGAAATCATTTTCGAATGTCCATGGTGCCCCTGCAAAAACATCCAGGCTTCCATCTGCCAACCCTCGGAATCCATCAACAGTATCCACCAGCTCAACAAAGGATATTGCATCGGAGTCCCCCATAAACAAACCAGCAGCAAGAGCATGGCAGTAATCAACATCTAATCCAGTGTAGGTGGGTCCTTCCCCACGGGCAAAACCGCTCCTGTTGGTTCTGATGCCACACCTGAGGACGCCTCTTTCCAGGACACTCTCAAGGGTAGGCCCAAGAGGTGCTCCTCTTGTTTCATATGATTCGCCAAAAGGGTGAGAGAACATCAATCCAGTCTCACCTCCATTGACATTGTTGAGGGTTGCCCGCGGCATTAGCTTTTCAAGGAAAGCATAGACGTCAGCATAGTTTCCAACTTCGCGAATAACTTTTTGGAAAGTGTCTTGTTGGTCAGGGCCAAATGCTGTTGTCAGAGGGAACTTGTCTGCTGTTTCTTTCGATATGTTGAGCTGTTCGGCCACGTAGAGAGCTTCCACAACACCATTCACCAAGCTAGAGAACTCAGGGTCTTTGCTGGAAGTAGCAAAGGCAACCGGTTCCCTTGAGAAGAATGTATCACTGATGGCATAGGGTCCATCGTAACCTGATATCTGGGCAAACATGGGAGCCACAAAGAAGCTGTCCCTTGCCACCACATTGCAAACACCTTCAACTAGGCCAGTGAAGGCTGTGGAACCTTCATAATAATTCCAATAATGTATCTCTGTGGCAGCAATTGTGTAGAGATCAAGGTGTGATGATTCAGATCAACAAATCCACGCACACCCGCAGAGTGGACAGTTCCCGGTGTGTCTCAGGCCCTTGTCTACACAGTGCTCAATCATTGTGGGATCGCCAGCCATTTGAAGCCCAGCATACGATATTGGTGTGGTGAAGGAGAGTGACTATAGCACAAAACAGGCATGTCAGGGCACACTGCATTTTGCCCACCTACAACAACAAAGGGACCAAAGACTTACCTCCTTGACTTGAAGCTCCATGGTATGAGATCTGGTCCAGAAAAGCTCAGACATTCCATTGGGCTCGTCCTTGGGAAAAAACTTGACTTCCACTCCCAACGCAGCCGCAACGGCGTAGTACTACTCGACCAAGTGAGTTATTGCGCGAGCAAAAGAAGGGAAGACAGAACTCCAGGTTCATGCACTACATGGGGAATGAAAACTTACGTATGCTGCAGCAAACCCAACAGCTTTGCCACTCTTATCCTTATACATGACTCCCATGAACTCTTGATAGGCACAAGGCAGGTATCCTTGTTTTTGAATTTGCTCGATTGTGGTCATCTTGCCGTTGTCTTCGGTAGCATTGATGTGTCCTGGCACACTTCCTTGGATAGGTGCTGTGGTGGCATTGTCAGAAGCCACACTGCTGGCATTGCCAGAAGCTTCCTGGTCAAAGGGTGAGCCTGATTGAAGTGCTCCGGCGAGGGTTAGAATCATGATCAGAATGACGAGCACTAAGATGAAAATGCAAGTCATAGCAACGATAGACCGATGACGTTCTTGCGTAGATGTCTCTTCTTTGACACCATCAATCAGCTCTTCACTGGCATGGAGAACACCAAGCTCTTCATCTTGGGTGGTCAAGGTCTGATTGCTCGTTTCATGGACGAGAGTCCCAGCCAAGACAATCTGCCCCTCTAAGCTTGCAGGGTCTTGCACCTCTGGGGTCTCATTGTTGCTTTCGGCATCTTCAGCGTCTTGCCACCAATCATCATGCCTAATAGCATCAGGATGAGACACATGGTAGGCTCCTGGAACGACCAAGCCTATGGCAAGACGGGGTTGACCCTCACTCTCTTCTTGGTCCATAGTCTCCACGTGCACACATTTGTCACTGCCGGCACACTCAACATGCCTCGAGTTGCCCTGTGTTCCTTCACACTTGCTCGTTTCAGAGGGTCCAGCATACGCACCTACCGGTACAATCGACTGATTGGTGCCACAGGTGGGATGCTTTGAAGGTTCATGCTTCCCGTCCTGATTTGCAGATGACGTACTCGCACTAACCGTCAAGTGCTTTTCCTGGCTCTGCGGACCTGCAAAAGACGTACTTTCTTGCTGCAGGGACTTGCAGGTTGCGGCTCTTTCAAGTGCTTTCTTCTTCTTCAATGCAGTGTCTTCGTCTTCGTCAGGAAACAGTGCTGCTGCAACAGCTTGACGCATTGCAAAGGATTCATCATTCGAATCATCCGTGCTGTTGCTCGACATGTTGACTCTCTTCTCGGTTGTTCGCGGTGCCTAATTACTGAATATTCATCAAATGTGTGCCCTATGTGCCACCAAACAACATGTACGGGCGATCGAGATTGGAAGGGGTGCCGGTACACTCTACGTACAGGTTCCTGCTCTCGATTCTAGTTCTAGGAGCTCTCTTTGATTTGTGCTGGGACCTCTGGAAGGCCGCTGGCTGATGGCTGGATCATGCAACCCTGCAACACATGAGAGGACACAGAATATCCGAGTGGCCAAATTGGACAATAATTGTATCTTTTCCGCTAGTCTACTCGAGTAGCTTGCTCACATGGTACTTACGAGTATTGTCTGAGTACTGAGCAGTGAAGCATGTGCAAATCCTTTTCGAAGCCAAGGTTTGCTGGTTCGAACCGTTTGAACTTGCCTGAGGACGCGACAGACAGGGTTGGGAACGTTTCAACATGCATGGCTTCTCATCATCTCCGATTTTGAGCACACAAACTCGGTTGCTAAATGGATGAAAAGAACTCGAATGCTGCCGAAGGCATTTAAAGGCGACCACTGTCCACTTCAAAGCAGTCAACAGCCAACAGCCCTGCTTTAAAGGCATTAGTACTTCTAACAAAACCTCGGCTTCTTCGTATGGCCAGTCGCTCCCACAGGTGTGTAGACGTACTCAGTATCGGGCAGCGGGCGGCCTTTCTGTTTCGGGTTTCGGACCCTCTTCCCGAAAGCCCCACGATCTACCACAGGATACAGTACCGTACGAACAAAGCCCGTGTCAAGAGAGAAAAGTTCCAAGCAGCAAAATTAATTAGGCCGGGCCAGGAACACTGCACAGTGCACAGACCCAAGTTTCAGGTTCACACGGCCATTGCTTCTCTTGAAGGGTCATGAGCCAGTAATAGGGCTTCAATACAAAACACTCAGTAAGGTGTAGTCTAGATAAAGGTTCAAAGGTTCACCATTGCGCCTTTTGGCCATTGACCATTCTTTAGTCTTGTCGTCTCGTCATCAGCCAGTCAGTCATAACGCTACCGCTACCGAACCGTACATGTATGTAGCGGGGGTAGTACTGTAGCAGCTACCGTATTGTGCATCCCCAAGCCTCGAGTGACAGTCAGAGTCGAGTCAAGTCGAGTCTAAGTACTCTTTAGTACATGATCAGCCATGTATTCAGTGGTACCGTACGAGTTGTTGGTTGCAATGGACGGCGTAAAAGGAGCATGTAACGCGTCGGTATTTGGTACCGGATAGCGGTACCACCACGACTATTGTGTCAGCTCGAGCCCTTACACGCGAATGCCTTGCCGATGTCAAAGCCCCAAGACTCAATGCTAATACCCCATAAAATAGTCTGCGAGTACTAGTACTCTATGATGTTTTAGATCACTCGGTCCCTCCCGAAGAGCTTCATAGGTACACTGGGTTCCACTAGATCGGTCCATTCGCTGTTTTTACTTTGTGCAGCGATCCAATGTCCTCCAATGGAGCCTTGCAGCCATACCGCGCCAAGTTTCGCCTTCTAATCCCCTAAGATAAGCCCAGTCTGTCTTTGCAAAACTAGTACTAACCAGTGGCTAGGCAATAATCTGCTGCTACATGTAGCTACTCAGAGCATGCCACGACGAAGGACCCAAAGTATCAGCGAAGCAAAAGCATTGGATTTGGTACACGTTACTAGTATGTTATAGAAGTCACAACCACCACTTGATTGGACCAAAAGGATATTTCAGCTCTGCACATAATTTTCGTTGAGGATGCAAGTGATCCAACGAGCTAAACAATGCCGTTTTGAACACTCTCATTCAACACTTCCAGGAAGTGCGGAAACATGAAGGTCCTGCAGCCTGCAATGCTTCAGAATCCATCGACAGGAGCATAATGCTGAGGCCCAGAATGAGATCCTTTGTTAAGGAAGTTTCGTCCCTCACGAGGGACAATGGCTTGCAAATTCCTTTCATACATGTCAGCATAACTGCCAACTGCTAGAATTGCATCCCTGAACATGCGCTGGTGGCTGGATCCAAAGAGCCCCACCATTGGCATTTGATTTGAGCTTGTCTTATTCAACAACATCTCCTCTGCGTGAACTGTTGCTGCCACGGTCCAGTACACAAAAGAGCTCCAATCATGATCATCTTGCATGGTTGCCAGACAAAGGCTGTCTTCAGCTTCACTGTAGCCATAGAAGTATGCTTGTGAAAAGGCAAAGCCTAGACCAGTAGATGGCTCCTTGAAATCATTTTCGAATGTCCATGGTGCCCCTGCAAAAACATCCAGGCTTCCATCTGCCAACCCTCGGAATCCATCAACAGTATCCACCAGCTCAATGAAGGATATTGCATTGGAGTCCCCCATAAACAAACCAGCAGCAAGAGCATGGCAGTAATCAACATCTAATCCAGTGTAGGTGGGTCCTTCCCCACGGGCAAAACCGCTCCTGTTGGTTCTGATGCCACACCTGAGGACGCCTCTTTCCAGGACACTCTCAAGGGTAGGCCCAAGAGGTGCTCCTCTTGTTTCATATGATTCGCCAAAAGGGTGAGAGAAAATCAATCCAGTCTCACCTCCATTGACATTGTTGAGGGTTGCCCGTGGCATTAGATTTTCAAGGAAAGCAGAGACATCAGCATAGTTTCCAACTTCGCGAATAACTTTTTGGAAAGTGTCCTGTTGGTCAGGGCCAAATGCCATTGTCAAAGGGAACTTGTCTGCTGTTTCTTTGATATGTTAGCTGTTCTGCCACATAGAGAGCTTCCACAACACCATTCACCAAGCTAGAGAACTCAGGGTCTTTGCTGGAAGTGACGAAGGCAACCGGTTGCCTTGAGAAGAAAGTATCACTGATGGCATAGTGTCCATCGTAACCTGATATCTGGGCAAACATGGGAGCCACAAAGAAGCTGTCCCTTGCCACCACATTGCAAACACCTTCAACTAGGCCAGTGAAGGCTGAAGAACCGTTGATTAAGTTGATTCCAATAATGAGTCTCTGTGGCAGCAATTTGCTTAGAGTATCAAGGTGTGATGATTCAGAATCAACTGAATCCACGCACACCCGCAGAGTGGAACAGTTCCCGGTGTGTCTCAGGCCCTTGTCTACACAGTGCTCAATCATTGTGGGATCACCAGCCATTTGAAGCCCAGCATACGATATTGGTGTGGTGAAGGAGAGTGACTATAGCACAAAACAGGCATGTCAGGGAACACTGCATTTTGCTCGCCTACGACAACAAAGGGACCAAAGACTTACCTCCTTGACTTGAAGCTCCATGGTATGAGATCTGGTCCAGAAAAGCTCAGACATTCCATTGGGCTCGTCCTTGGGAAAAAACTTGACTTCCACTCCCAACGCAGCCGCAACGGCGTAGTACTACTCGACCAAGTGAGTTATTGCGCGAGCAAAAGAAGGGAAGACAGAACTCCAGGTTCATGCACTACATGGGGAATGAAAACTTACGTATGCTGCAGCAAACCCAACAACTTTGCCACTCTTATCCTTATACATGATTCCCATGAACTCTTGATAGGCACAAGGCAGGTATCCTTGCTTTTGAATTTGCTCGATTGTGGTCATCTTGCCGTTGTCTTCGGTAGCATTGATGTGTCCTGGCACACTTCCTTGGATAGGTGATGTGGTGGCATTGCCAGAAGCCACGCTGCTGGCAATGGGAGACGCTTCCTGGTCAAAGGGTGAGCCTGATTGAAATACTCCGGCAAGGGTCAGAATCATGATCAGAATGACGAGCATTAAGATGAGAATGCAAGTCATAGCAACGATAAACCGACGACGTTCTTGCGTAGGAGTCTGTTCTTTGACACCATCAATCGGCTCTTCACTGGCATGGAGACCGCCGAGCTCTTCATCTTGGGCGGCCAAGTTCTGATTGCTCATTTCACGGACGAGAGTTCCGGTCAAGACTATCTGCCCCCCTGAGCTTGCAGGGTCTTGCACTTCTTGGGTCTCGTTGTTGCTTTCAGCATCTTCAGCGTCTTGCCACCAATCATCCTGCCCTGTCGCATCAGGATGAGACACATGGTAGGCTCCTGGAACCAATCCTATGGCAAGACGGAGATGACCCTCATCGTTTTCTTGGTCCATAGTCTCCACATCTTTGTCACTGCCGGCAACCTCACCATGCTTCGAGCTGCCCTGTGTTCCTTCACACTGTCTCGTTTCAGAGGGTCCAGCATTCATGGGTGCAATCGACTGCTTGGTGCCACAGGTAAGAGGCTTTGAAGGTTCATGCTTCCCGCCCGCATTGACAGTCAAGTGCTCTTCCTGGCTCTGCGGACCTGCCGAAGACGTAGTAGTACTTTCTTGCTGCGGGGAGTCCCCGCAGGTTGCGGCTCCTTCAAGTTCGTTCTTCTTCTTCAAACTTTCATCTTCAGCTTCAGGAAACAGTGCTGCTGCAACAGCTTGACGCATTGCAAAGGCTTCATCATCCGAATCGTCAGTGCTGTTGCTCGACATGTTGGCTGTCACTCTCTTCTCGGTGTTCGCGGTTCCTGAGTATATATCGAGTCTTTTAATCCAAATGACAGGACGAGGTCCACCAACCTACGGGCGGGCTAGTAGATTGGAAGCAATGGAAGCGGTACCGGTACACTGCTGCGGTGCTGAGCAGTGAAGCATACTAATACAACATACAACCAAGCTTTTCGAAGCAAACGTTGGCTTGGCTAGTTCGAGCTTGCGGACTGCAATGTGACGACATTGACCAACTTGCATCCGCTCTTGAGCACGCACACTCGATTAGCTCTCGGTCTCGGTTGCTAAATTGACGAAAAGACACTGACAGCTTTTAAAAATGCAGCCTTCTGCAGGCACTTTGTATTTCTTACAAACGCTCTAATTCTTCTATTCACTCTTCTTGATGGCCAAATGACCAGTCGCTCTTACCCTATCTTTAAATCTTGGTCGGGTCTCGTGATTGAAAAGGGTGCAAAGTGCGAAGGGCAAATCGGACAATCGTTCAAGAAACTTTCTCTCTCGGATCTGTCACCCCAAAGCCCAAAGCAGCTCCCAAATCCCAAATCCCGAAGTGCCCACCTTTCACCTTCCACCCTTTCACCTTTCAACATTCTGTGGGAACACACATTACATGTAAAATAAAATCTTTATCAAAATTAAATGCACCATAAACCATAACCTCATCTGCTGTTCTAAAACTGTCATAGCTCTCTGGCTAGACGAATTATTGATCATTCAATCAGGCAGAAAGCTGTACCTGTACAGTACTACAGGTGGGTAGCGTGATTTGTCCCTCACAAATTTTCACTTAGGCTAAGTGATTGAATTTTCACTTAGGCTAAGTGATTCAATTTGATTTACTTAGGCTAAGTGAACCACTTAGCCTAAGTGAAATTCAGTCTTATTTGATTTACCAGGTAGTCAGTTACATTTGATTCACTTAGCCTAAGTGAATTACTTAGGCTAAGTGGATCACTTAGCCTAAGTGAATCACTTAGCCTAAGTGATGCTTTTCGTGGCAGCTTCTCTCAGCTCATAATCTGTCAGATTTCATTTTTTCAAAGGCACTGGGAAAACTCTGGCTCTGAGATATGTCAATATAAAAACTGTTAAGGATGGAAACAAATCACAACCATGAGCTTCCACTCTTACAAGGACAGGCCAATGGTGCATCCAACAATACCAACACTACCAACACCAACAATAGTGTTGGCGAGGATGATTTGATTGAGTCTGAGCTTGGGTCTGAGATTGACCATGTCATAGGAGCAGTTGTTGACTCCGAAGAAAGAAGAAAGAGAAGCAACGTGAGCACACAAAACAGCATGACAGAAAGCGGAAACAAGAAAATATCACATCATCTACAGGTCTATGCATTTTCATTCTGATCCCTACCAAGAGCACCAAGCCTATGACGGTCGACCCTTCTACGCATTACGGACGCTTGTTCAACCAGGAATATCACGACAATATTTATTTCCAAAATGACTTCTTTCCAACGGTTATTGGTTGTTTGGACAAGATTCCCCTTATCAATGCAGACAATATCACTCAACTTCCTGGAAACAACGACGTTCCGAGCTATGTGATTTCAAGTAGTCTCTACTTGGTTCTGGGAGCTGTATTGAAAAAACGTCTTGGAGCAAAGCGTGTTGCTTTTTCATTCTACAATACTTTGAAACAAGCAATGGAGACTGTCCCAGATGAACTTCCAACTATCATTCAACAAAGATTTGATTTGGTAATCCTTGGTGATGACAAAGAATTGCGGTACTCTGATGAATTGGATGGTTTGACTGATCTTCCCACACTGGAGCAAGAAACCAGACAGTACAACACGGTACTATATGATCCTCAATTTTCTTTTTGCTGCGTCGTGATTGCTTGGTGGAATTTGAAACAGCAGCAATACCAGTAGACACGTTTTTGTGGTATCTAAAACGAGCACATACAAATTTGATGTTGTGACTTTTTTTCTCATACCCTTTCATCACTATAAGGACTCCTTGCTGACGACATGCTTTGACAAAATGTGGGCCAAGCATAGTTTCGCGCCATATGCTTGAGTTCTGGTTGAATTCTTTGGGCAGCCAATAGACTGTGCTGTCGTCTGGTTGTTTTGGATTATTCACACTATAGCCAAGGGTGGACGCCAGATTAATAGTATGAGTGGTGTCATCCTCCAGGGAAGTTGCAACCTGAATTCGAATCTCTGTTGTAACCCAATTAAACTCTTTCTTGTGAAGCTCTTTGAGCAGTTCACATGAAGCTGAAAGTGGGGGCATGATGGGTGGTAGTTGTGTCTCTCCTTGTGGCTGTGTGTGTGCTTGTTGCAGGGGCTTGTTGTGTTGTGCTGTTGAGGAG